>VUQS01044059.1:0-15543 GCA_015108495.1 Heterochromis multidens
GGCATGTTGTGTTCTGCTGTTTCAGCCTACGAGAGAACCTGCTCTGTTCTGGGGCTAGACATCCCCGAGTGGCAATCTGGTTTGCATTGTGGTATGTTTGTACTGCCCTAATAAGATATTTAATAAAAGAAAAAACATTAATTAAAAATCATTTCAACTGACACTGATGATCCTTTCTCTGTTTCTGCAGGTGAGTCAGACCCTTGTGAACAGCTGGACTGCACAGAGTACGAGTGGTGTGGTGAGAAGGATGGTGTTTACGGCTGCTTCTGTGATGAACACCACCATCGGCCAAACAATGAGAGCTATGGTGCAGGCAATTCTAACTAAACCCCTCAGTCATGACTGCTGTATTTATTGCATGTAGTGAGCCTTTCTAACTTTAGATTTCAAGTCAACATTGATGACTTAGCTTAAACAAATTCTGTCGTAACACATTGGATTGTGTTTCTCTCTCCTTCGTAGACTCGTCCATCACTTGTGTCAGTAGTTCAGGCACCATATCCCTGTCCCGCTGTCAGCTGTTTGAGGCTGGCTTCCACTCCAGTTCCCTCCATCTCCGAGACAAATCCTGCAACGGGACTCTTGAGGATGGTCGACTGGTTTTCCACTTTAACAATGATGACCAGCTGTGCGGGACAACACTGAGGGTACAATTAGTACATTCAAAGACATGTCCTGAAGAGCATTTTTGATGGAAATCTAAAATATGTTTCAACTCTTTTGTCTTCTTACTCTTAAGAGCAACGGGACCCATTTCAGTTATGAGAATACCATCAGTGGGGACGTGGACCCTCATGATGGTGTCATTAGTCGTGAGAAGAGCATCCACCTACACTTCTCCTGCGACTACCCTCTGGCCCAGGCCCTGTCTATGGATGTGGGCATCAACCCTGTAGAGAGGTGATAACCACAACACCATCATGCTTGCATCATTCTTATTTTGTTTTTCTTTTTGGTTATATGACATTGTGGTTGCTACCTTCCCAAAGGTACAAAACATTGTGTTTGATCATCTTCATGACTGTATGACCATGTGATTCACCATTTTATTATTATCCTATTGTTTTCTACAGACACTGTTCTAATTTGCTCCATTTTTTGTTTTTCTTTTGTACTCTCACTCTGTCACCTCGTGTTGTTAATTGCAAGATGTCCTAACTGGTAATTGAATGCTTTTACATGGCATTTCTCCTGCACTGTATGACTCATCTTTGTAATGCTGTTCAAAATAAATTTACTTAAGCGTTACAGTGCCTTTCCATTATGTGTTAGCTGTGTATTCCCTTCATTTGTGTTACATATTTTTGTATATATTTTATTTATTTAACTAAGCTGCACATACACCTGACCTTTTTATGAATTGCAAATCTGAAAAAAAAAAAAACATAAAACAAAAAAAACCCTGAAAACCTGAAAACCATTTGTTTTTCTCATCTCATCTTCTTCTGTAGCATCGTGAACAAGAGGCTTCCATCTGGCCTGGGCCATTATCATTTGAGGATGATACCCTACGAGGACCCTGGCTTTCACTTCCCTTTGACCAGAAACAGAAACCTAGAGATGGAAATAGATGAGAGATTATACATCGAGGTGCAGTCACAGGGAGTCGATGAGCGGCAGATCTCCACTATTCTGGACTCTTGTTGGGCAACGCCTCTTAATGATGCCAGCTACCCAATCCGCTGGGATCTCATCACCACAGAGTAGAGAAGCTGCCTTAACTTTTTAAAAATTTCTTTTGTGATTGGGCAACTTTAATTATCTTCTTATCTCAACTAAATTGTTTGCCCATTAACATTGCAACTTTCACCTTATGCTGTTACCTAGGTGTCCTAATCCAGCAGATGGCACAGTAGAGCTGGTTCAGAATGGCGTCTCCACTGTAGCCCGTTTCTCCTTCAGGATGTTCACCTTTACCAACTTTTCATCCATCTACCTGCACTGCCAGGTCCACCTGTGTCTTCTGAGACACAACAACTGCACAGCTGTACGTAATACTTATAAGTATTTGTATTCACACTGGAAAAAAATCATCCTGTATACTTATTGGATTGCTTCATCTGCTGTAATCACTCTGTCTCCTGCAGCATTGCTACCCAGGTTACCACACAAGAGTGGCGAGGGATATTTCCTATCATGACCAAGAAGACATCTCCCTAGGACCACTAGTACTGAACACAGGTAACATTTTTACAACCGTGGCATTCCTGTAGATGATACAGCGCACTGAGCTGCTTAATCGGTGGATTATGATAATTGTATTTATGAGCCAAGCTTGAAGTCACTGTAGATTTCGGTTGTTCTCTTACAGAAAGAAGAATGAAAACAAGCAGTTCTCCATGCCTCTTGACATCTCTGGTGACCCTGATAGTGTGTTTGCTGACTGCAAATATTCTGGTGTAGAGAAACAAATGCACACATACAGTAAACATATTACACAGCAGTGTATCAGTCAGTCAGTGGTTAAATAATAACAGAGCATAGATTTAATAAGTAAAAGTGCTAAAAGTAGAATCAGAGCCTTTTTTATTTTGTATACCTAGGGGAATGGTGATGGTGCAAGTCTGAAAAGTGGATGTTACTGAATATTTGGACATACATCTGTGAAAATGCTTCTTATTTGCTCTGAGTGCTCCTGATGTAATCGCTGCAGTTTTTCTTTGCAACACTGGAGGGCAACATCTGATCAAAAACTCATATCCTATGCTTGTTTCCTGCTCTTCAGCTTTTTGTATTCAGTTCATGAGTTTTACCCTCAGGTCCTTTGAGATGTTTTAATATCATTACATCATGATTTGTTTTCGTTGTTTGTATTCGTTTTTAGCAAAGATGAAAATGATGAAGAAGAAATATATGTGTGAAATATGAATGTCTTGTATACAGCCTGGGTTGATTGACAGTTTTGCTTCTGAAAACCCAGAACATTCTTTTTTTTAAAATAAAGATGTTATTACATTGTTATGTAATTATTATTACAGTAACAAAGGAGGCAAACTCCATTACAGTATCACAATATGTATTGCACAGGACAAATAAACAATAACCACAAACCAATCCAAATCATCGCTACAAGATGGGGGGTCATCATTCTCAGCCAATATGTCCTCAGCTTTAAGGGATGAGACCTACAGTAGATATAACACCACTTAACACATATGCACAACATGTAATTTGTCAGTGGTGTTGTGGTACAAAAAGTTCAAAGAAGGGCTTTTATGTCCAATACCAGAACCAGTCCTCTCCTGACATATTCAGCTAAGTTGTGTAGAGACATTATAGATCATATTTCATGTCTGTTAATCCTAATGTTGTTGATTAGCTCTCATAAAAACCCCAAACATACCCATGTTTTTATGATGGGTACTTAAGGACCAGCACCCTCTCTGTATTTTAGCTGTGGTCTTTGTTTGTCAGCTCTGTGTTTCTCATGTAACAGCTTCGCTCCTCTGACAGTGAGCGCTGGGAGGTTAATAGTGCGGCTTGTGTCGTATTAAAGTCATTGAGCGAACATGAATGAGAGAGTCAAACATAGAATCACAACAAACAATGTAAAGTTCACCCTGGAACTGATATCTGCATGTCATTATTTGGCAGACATTCCTTCTTTTCTCTCAGTCTAATAAAATGTAATGCTTTGGCTTTTCAGGAGAGGATGTGACTAAGTTACACGCGGGATTACAAGGCAGTTTTGGTGAGAAAGTGTATTACACTTTAGGTACCTACAAATTCCTGAAGGCAATGAGCACACACAGTTTGGAATATAACTTAAAAGTATGCTGACAGTTGGGCCGATGTGATGCATACGTATCATCCTTCAAGCATGACCAAGAATGCTGCATAGAATGGCTGACAGTGGCTAAATGACTAGTCTCAATCTGGATCTCAAAATCTCAGGCCCTCAAAATGTATCCTGCTAATATGCTTGAATCTGCTTCCTGGTTGCTCTCATATCTTCTTTTTCAACCCATGTATCTCTCTTCTTCTTTATGTAATCTACCCTGTACCTAACTGAATTAACTAAATGCAGTTTTTGCAACAGATTTAGTCCCACCTACATATGACAAACTTAACAACATCCACATGCGGTGAGTCATATCTTATATTTGATTTGCAAACTGTCATACAATCACTTGATGCATGCTCAATAATCCAGGTAAAAGAATCTGTCTCGAGACTGAAGAAGTTACCAGAGGTGACGAAACGTTTCTCCCACTAAAAAAACGCTACGTCCAGATGAACAGATTCAGCTTTTTGGGATGTCATACAATTACTTTATTATGGTCTCCTTGATGTAGAGAGTGCCTTCACACTAGACAGCTTAAAGAGAAAGAGAGAGAAAAAAACTATGTTGCAATAGTAGAGTGTAATTTACAGTTACTTCTGGATTTTAAACCAGCTCAGACCTGAATTGTTTTTAGAAGCAGACCTGTGCGTTGATGGGGGCGTTTCCTGACAGATGCAAAAAGGAATATGGCAAGAGGAAAGGAGGCTGTGGTGGATGAGAGAAGAAGGAAAATATGAGTGACAGCTTGTTGACTTTTACAAGATGCAGTGGGCTCAGCAGGCTAAATTGGATTCCCTCATAAAGTCCCCTGTGTGGTGTGTTGCAGGGGTCGGGTAGGGTCCCATCTGATGTTTGACCTGCCCTATTCCCCGTGTACCTCTCTTCAATCCACCAGCACTGACCACTTATGCACTGCAGCTCACAGCATAATTACATCTGAACTTGAGTCCGTTTGTGCACTTTGCCCGATTTCTGGTTTTCATAGTTGCAGTTTCCAAAATGCTTGCAACAAGTACGCTCATAGGACAACTTAATTTTTATCACTGTGTTTGATTCTGAGTAAATATTCTCATATTGTTTGACTGTTTTTTTTTTTAAGTAAGTAATTGATGGTTTTTGGATAATTCAACACAAATATTTAATTTAGAGCACCTGTGCATGCTCAGAAATAAGAGGAAATTGTAGTTTTCTTGTTGTTTACAAGCCTTTTGTTTTGGTAAAACCTTTCCTGAAAAAGAAATATCCGGCTGTTTCTGCCCGGAGTAATTAGGTTTCCCTGGTAAATTCTATACTCCTGAGAAGGTTGGATGGTCCTGGGACTGAAGTCATGAAAACTGATGGAGCAAACCATGTGTGAAAAATCAACACTTTGTAAAGTAAAATATATGTGCCATGACTTTATCCATGCTGTGTTATCTGTGGATTTACTATGACATCTTTACTGTCCTGAAAATTATACGCCACAAGTGTATAATGATATTTTTACATTATTTCCCAGCATACTTCTTTATTAACAATATCATGTCCATTTCTAACTCAAATACGCGAAAAACCAAAAATCCAATCATTGTTTATTGGCCTTTATGTCCCACTGTGGTCCTACTATTACATTGTATTAGGTCATGTTCATCCACTGATGAATGTCCCAAAAATCCATTAGATAGAAAATGCTATAATCATAAATTATTTTGTCTTTGACATGCTGTTTCCACCAGCCTTTCATTTGAAATATTAGATCAGGGATTTACCAGAGGGCTTCAACTTGCCATCTGGTTTTGCTGTCAACCTATGACTCCTTCTTTTACTGTTTAAACCTGTACAGATTTGTGTCTACAGATTTAAACATGTCTTGTTTTGTTTTTTGTTTTTTTTATAGGACATTGCCTTTTTGTGTCACCACTAGTAGTAAATCATATCTTTTAGTGTAAAATTGGAATGTTTATTCTTTGAGAAACCCCTACCTCCTCCCACATTTAATTCAATTCGATTCAATTCAATTTTATTTATATAGCGCCAAATCACAACAACAGTCGCCTCAAGGCGCTTTATATTGTAAGATAAAGACCCTACAATAATACGGAGAAACGCCAACAATCAGACAATCCCCTATGAGCAAGCACTTGGTGACAGTGGGAAGGAAAAACTCCCTTTTAACAGGAAGAAACCTCTGGAAGAACCAGGCTCAGGGAGGGGCAGCCATCTGCCGCAATTGGTTGGGGGTGAGGGGAGGAAGACAGGACAAAAGACACATTGTTTAGGCTATCCCAGCAAATTCTTTTGTCTACTAGAATGTGCTGCTATTCTTTTAAATGCTCCATATAAATAGACTAGGAATAGAAATATATTATCATTCTCCCAACATAAATCAAGTAGGCATTGAAACATTTTTTAAGACAGTGCAAGTTAAAAAAAATTTCTATTTAGGCCTAAAATATTGGAATATATCTAAATGTGACCATCATTAATACATCACAGTCAATTTAACTTCTGTTTATAAAGCTGAAAATTCTTATTGTGCATAAACAAGAATACGTGTGTAGAGTTAACAATTAAAATGCCATTTTTAGTTTTCAAGTAATTTGATCAGATTATATACAGTTTTCTGAGCATTTTTAATTTATTTTAAATGCTTTTTGGCTAATTTGCCTACATACTCTCATAATTAAATTTACCGCAAGAATTAGAAGGCCAAAGGCTTATGGAGTGAGTGATGGACTTGATGAAGGGTAATGACAACGCTCCTGCTTTTCTTTTCCACTGTGTCACCATGTTTGTTTTCCTCCGCCTCGCCCCACTCCAACACACTTCACTCCCTCCAACAGTGACCATGGGCTGTTTATCGACTTGCTTCTTCTTCCTGTTTGTGGTACTAAGAGGCTGAAATTAGATCTGCATCAGTGAGGATTTGAGATAAATTGGGCAGCGGATCGGTCCAAACTCGATTTGCTCTAGGTTTCGGGGGGAGTGGGAGGGGGCAGTTCTCCGTGGTGGACTAGATAAGAACACCAGTCTAACATGGACAAATATGAAGTGAATGTAGGTCTTTTAAGGTGTGGTGCAATTAATGAGTCCATATATATTGTGGTAAGACATTACTGAAGTTACGCATGCAAAGATTCAGAGAGCTTTGAGGTCACTGACAGTCATTTTTGTGACACTATAGCTCACTGGGGAAAGGAATTGGTGCTACTGCCAGAGTTAGGAACTGGCTACCTTTGGCCCAGACTATGCAAGACCTCATCCCTCACTGCATGCTGTCCGCTCTTGTAGTGCCATTGAATTGGCTCAAAGGGCTGTGGCACACAGGGGTAAACGGCCGCTCCCATTGCAACTCCCAGGAGAGAGCAGTTTGTTTCTTAGCTTCTTTGTATGGTTAGGAGATGGGGTGTGGATCTCACTCTTTTCACCGTCCCACTTTGATCTGACTCCAATTCCAGACAGTTGATACCATAGATGAACTTGACACTCAGCTGCTGCCTCTGTAGAAATCTGGAATGGCAAGAGGAGAATGGGATTGAGAGGAGCGGAACTGAAAGCCAAAGTATCTGCTGTTTTGTGTGCCAGACAGACGCGATGACCCTCTTGGTTAAACTCAGCTGAAAAGGTCATGGCTCATATTGAACAAGAGAAAAGGCCTGAGGGTAAACAAATGTCTCTTCAGTTTTTGCCACAGTCATCTGTACACGTGTTTCAGCATCCTCATTATCAAACCATGATATGGAGGAGAGGATGTTTTAGCATTCATTTAAGCCTTTGAAGACGTCATTTAGATACTGAGAAACACTGTGAAAGTGAGTGGGCTCTACATTGTTGCTAGATTTAGCAACTCTCTGTCTTTAGCGGTAAATAATATAGACTACTAAAAAAGTTAAAGAATGCACAGTAGAGAATGACCTAACATCTTCCTGTAGCTCAAGTATATTATGTAGTCATGCGAAAAAAAAAAAAAAGTTTCACACAGGACTCTGTGCAGTCCTGTGTGAAACTGTGTGAACTAAGCACACCGTTATTGCTTCCACAGCAGTTAAAAGGGTAAGTAGCAGCGAGGTGGTGCTATGAAAATCGGCAAGTGCGAGCACCTCTATAAAAGCACAGGTTTTGTCAGTTTGCTGTTCTGGAGCATTCAGCTGTGTGTTAACACAATGCCACAATATTCTCAGGAGTGGACATCCCAGCAAATTCACCCCAAGGTCAGACTGCAATGCTCAGAGAAACTGCAAAACTCCCAAGAGCTACATCTTAGACTGTACAGGCCTCAATTAGCATGTTCAATCTTAAAGTGCACAGCACCACGTTTAGCAAAAACCAAACACCTCATACCAACTGTCAAGCACGGTGGTGGCGGAGTGATTATTTGGGCTTGTTTTGCAGCCATAGTACCTGGGCACCTTGCAGTCACTGAGTCGACCATGAACTCCTCTGCATACCAAAGTATTCTAGAGTCAAATGTGAGGTCATCCACTAAAGCTAAAGCTAAAGCTTAGCGAAAATTGGGTCATGCAACAGGACAACGATCCCAAGCGCAGCAGGAAATCTACAACAGAGGCAGAAAAAGAAAAGAATCAAGGTGTTGCAATTTCCCATTGAAAGTCCAGATCTCAACTCAATTGAAATGCTGTGACAGAACTGAAAAGAAAACAATTACTTCAAGTTATGGCTGCTCGAGGTGGTTCTACAAGCTTTTGAATCAGGGGTGTACTTAGTTTTCCACAGGACTGTAGAGAGTCCTGTGGAAACTTTCTTTTTCATGTGACTGTCTTTGTGGTTAAGTTTGATTAAGTGAACAAACGTGTAAGAAGATATTTAAAGACCTTGTTTTGACATGGACTGAGCTTGTCTATAGTTCTGACAGCTGTATTTCTCCCAGTGGAATGTTTCAGAATGAACGCGATTTCTGTATTCCTGGGTCTCCACAGGTGCGACAGATGGGCCCCACCAACACTTTTTGCAACGCTCTGCTATTGTGCAACTGGTTGGAGCCATCAGCAATCTGAGCTTCTCTTAGTTAAATTGAGATAAAAGCCTTTCAAAGAACGACTACCCGAAAAATCCCGTGGGATTCATTCAAAGACCCTTGTTCCCTGTATTTTGGTCTTTCAGTCATTCTCACCTGTGCATTTGTCTCCCTGTGTATATGCTTAACTAAGCTTAAAAAATGTCACTAAGGTGTTTGCTGCTTGACTTCAGACTTCACTCACAATTCACAAGTTTCTCAATGTAGTCTGCAAACATCACACACAGACAAGCTTCAACATATTCTGCCTCAGGTCAGCACTAAACTATTTTTGACCGAATGGGCTCCTGTCTGTCATCTCAGACCATGAACATACCTGAAGAATCTACTGGAAAGAAATCTATATTTGTGAGATTCCTCAGTAATTTAAGTTATTATAAGTACTCTCTTTCCTTATTAGAAATGTTGCTATTTTGAAGGATTTTGAAGGGTTTGAGATGCATTCAGGTACAGTACAAATTATTGATTTGACATTATTTGAACAGCTGTGGAATCAACAGTGTTTTCCTTTTGTTTTTCTCTCTCTCTTTTTTTTTAAACTTTTGTTGTTTCTTGTACAGTATTTTTCTTTAATCACTGGATGCTATTAAGCTCTCTCTAAGCAAGGTATCAATATCTTCATTGGATATAAACACAGGGATGAAGCACCAAAACCCACAGGCTGTCTAGATAATTGTGAGAAAGGCCTATGTTATACTAGAGAGCTGTATTATCTTTTGGAGTACAATAATCTGCTGCTGTGCCTTTTTCCACATCCACAGTACAATATTACTTCACTCCTTTATTTAGAAACCATATCAATGTGACATCATGACCATCACTCTATACCTGCATTCACCAAAGAGACGGGTGGCTTGGATTGAAACTGAAGCCTGCGTATTGTATGAAGTGCAGAACATCACTGCTTGTCATTGGCTATTCTGAGGACTAATCAGATGTCACGGAGCAGAATTCAGAGACATGGTTCAAGTTTCCTGCACATTCATGTCCAGCTGGTTAGCAGGTTTTGGCCAAGAAGGTACAATGTGTGTTAATTTTTTGTATTCATTTTCTTTCTTACAGATGCAGGAATCATGTATATACAGTAAATTAAAGATAAGTAGGGGGATACAGCTAGTCTGGCGCTGTTAAAAAGTAATTAAATCTGCCTATCAACACCTTTTAATGATCAACAGAGGGGCGATACCTGTGGCAATGTTCCATCCTATAGAAGTCTATGGGAAAACAGCCCTAGGACCTGATCCTGGAAAACACTTTATGGATGAATTTATGCGCCCAGTCTTTCATTCTGGGCCATCCTTATAAAACATTGAGTCAATTTTTTTTTAGATTGTGTTCATTCTAAGTGTCAGAAAGGATAATCGTGTCACAGCCAGACGCACCCATCACTCATTAAATCCTTTTTAAAACATCAAGATGGCCACAGCCAAAACGCTCATCTCAAGTCCTCATTTGTTTTCATAAACAGTAGGTGATGTCATAGTAGCTACTCTGATGTTTCATACTGTCTATGAATTTTATGTTGTTTCTCCATTTGCTTTAATGGCCCTGCAGACTGTAATATTTTAGCATGGATGTATGCATGGATGTATGTACACTGCAGTGAATTGTGGGTTATGATGTTTTGTTGTAATACCGTAGCTGTTCTCCTTGGTGTCATAATGAAAACAGGTGAAAAAGGCATCATACAAACAAGGCTTCCATTGCCACAACTCAACAAGATTTTCTTCTTTCATCAGTCAGACTTTTGTCATCTTTAATCTTTTTTAATCTTTTTCTTCTGTGTTACAATTTGTTTATTTCTGCACACTTCACTTATTCTGTCTGTTTTTTTGTTTTTGTGTTGCTCGTTTGCATCATTTCATGCTGCATTCTTATTGGTTACCTACATTTAGGTCTCACATTGTACGATGGTCATTCTAAAATTCTGACAGTGTGAGAAATATGTCCCAAGCTATCTCTGGTTGCTGCATGGCTAACTGTGAACCTCTCTCAAACTGTGCCAACTGAAGCTACAGCCATTTCTTTTATGTTTGTCGTCTTTCATCATTACAGCCCAAAGATGTAAAAGCCTGAATAAAATTCTGACCATGTCTTTGTCTTGGTCTGACACTGTCAGAATTCAGGGATGAACAACAACAAATAAAATCCAGAGTTTTTAGCAGCAGAAGGCTGTACTTAAGGTACTTTGTTTTAGCAAACTACAGTCTACATATAGCAAAACTGGTGCCAAAGTCAAGTTCATTAGATCCATGTCATACACTTCAGGTTGCATTAAACCTTTTAAACTGCTGAGATCGCAACCTTTAATTGTGCTTTTAGAGACACCCTCACAAGTACACAACTAATAAGAGATGTCTTATGGCGAGATATGCTGTGCTTCCTTCTTGAGTTACCTTCTCTAGTGACAGCTAAACAGCAAAAACTGGAAAACTACTGAAAGATTTACTGGCCAAACCTGCCCCTTCGCAAAAAGTTTCCATTGTGTGTGACCTGTGACGCACATACATGCAAGGAATGATGGCACAAAGCTGTAGTTGCAGTACTGCCTAAAATGCCTAAAAAGGTTGTGGTGTTCAGAGACAGAATAGAAACCATAGGCCCAACCAGAACCATAGGTCTCCTCATTATGGTTAAAAGCCAAGATCTAGAAAGGTAACACATACTGCAATGTAGTGCAACAGAGAGAAAACACACTGCAATCTAAACAATCTATAAAGAGACACATGATATATATCTGAGAAGCTTTTACTTCTACATGTTGAGACTGGTTTCTGTTCTGTGGTACTTAGTACTTACAGTATCTCCATGATATGATCGGATTTTAAACAGTGATGAAATATGTGCAGTTTCACAGATAGTGGTGGAAAGTTTTAAAGCCATTCTTCTTTGAAATCTAGAGTATCAGTGTCAGTCAAGCAGGGTATCTGTACCTGTAGGTGCAGATCTTGGCTGTCTCGGTGCAATTGTTACGGAGCTGTAGATCGTTTTTCTGTTATGACACAAAGGCTCTGTTGGTTCAGTGACTCACTTGTCAGAAAGCACTAACAAAAGAATCAAAGGGAGGAAACGTACAAAATATTCACATGAATGTGTGATCAGGCAAGTCGGCTTTCTGGACAATGTACTCTGCCTCTGATTGACATTTGTTGCTGTAGCGACGAATGGACAGATATCCTCTTTCAAAACAGTTTCCTGGCTAAAATGCCTTCTAATGTCACAGCTGAATGTGGCACCTGGTCAACAGAAAAGAGGCACAAATAGAAACGCTGAACATATGTGGCCTTAAACAAAACTGGATTAAACCGGTAATGTTTTAACGACGTCTCTACCAATCTACGTGACAAACAAAAAAATCCTTTTCAGTTCACCACAAAGCCGCTGGAAAGGACTGCCTCCCCGGTTATGAGTTTCTGAAAGACTTTGGATTGTGTTAGTGCTCGTTATTTTGTCACTTTCCGCTGGGCTTTATGATTAATGAATGTGGAATGACTGTGGACAATTAAAGCCAAAGCATGTTCCCGCTTTTTAAGATTTATCACCTGCTTCAAGGCCGCAGACATTTTATAGCCTCTCAGTCAACAAGATTCTGTCTGACCTGAGAAAAAGTTAACAGGATGTGAGTGTATTTGATGTCTTTTTAATGAATTTCTAAACAACGTCACGTCCACGAGATTAATATTCAAAGACAGACTTTTTCAGTGAGACTGATAAGCACACAAGAATAGAGTTCAGAGAAAACAGAAGGGGTTTCCAGGGAACTCTTAAGAAAGGAGACACTAAATGACACTGCATTCTCCATAGAGAGGAGAGAGCCGAAAGGAAAGGACTGGAGGAGGAATTGTATAATAGACTGACGAGGAAGGAGGTGAAAAATGGCTCTATTATAGGCCTAATAGAATTTCCCTTGTTCCCAGAGGAAAACAGAATGGACTCTCCCTCCTTCCCACTTTGCCTCTCCATCCCCTCATCCTTCCATTTGCTCATACCAGAGGCATAATTTCATCACTCTTCACTTAATTGTGTGTGTTGCTGGCAGGGCCCGGCTCTCTGTTCCAGCAAACACAGGGCAGGTGGGAGAGGAGGAAGAAGAGCAGAATAATAGAACAGAGTGGGAAACCACAGCACTTCATTTTTATAGATGGACAGCTTGTAAAAGCAATGGGTTACGTGGTCCCCTCTGAACAGCCAAGTGTAAACACAGTAGAAGACTGAGTGAGATCCCTAAGAAATGCTGTCTCATACAGGATAGACTTACAGTAAGATTAGATTTGAGTATTTAAGTAAACATTAGGTATTAAGGTACTAGACTAATGACACATTTTGTTGCAGTGCACTTCGGTTCATCTTCCTCATAAATGTTCTGGTAGAATCAGAGTGGAAAAAACGGTCTGAAATCATTCGAGTTGTTAGGAGTATTGCATTTCAAATCCATCCTTTCATGTATTATTTACAAAACACTATACAAACTGAAACAGACCCTCAAGTTCACGCCTATCTGTATCTAAGAAAGAAAGACAAAACCCCACTCCACCTCGATTTCCTTGTCAGACACCAACCTTTGACCTCAGTGGAGCTCTCCTCTACTGCTCCACCCAGTACAAGCGTTTTGTTACTTTCAAAGGACGCACCTTGTGTTTGATCTCCTGTTACAGCCGACCATGGCTAAAGAGAACACGTGTGCACTCATCTGGAGAAATCTGCAGAGCTGCTACAGTCAGTCATTTATCATTGCTCTTGTCTTCGGAGTTCCTCCTCTGTTCTTCGCTCGGTCATAAAGATGAAGATGCTTCTGACCCTCGACCTCATCTGAGTGGCTGTTTTTTCAGAGCATTGCACTAACATGTGAGAGGCACACGAGGCACAGAAGTTACAAGATTGGGATCAAGTATTTTAGGCAGTTTGGTATAACCCTGCAAAATCAATGAAATTGGTCATGAATTTTCCAGACCTTATGGTGTAGCTACTGTATTAACACTCAGACATAACACAAACTGATGTGCAGCATATTAATAGAAGTAGCAGCATAGAGAAAAGCAACATTCACTGTGTCTCAGGAGCAGCTGGTGTCACGATTAGCCGGAAGTGTGTGGCGGAGAGTGAGGAGGACCCCAGAATGCAGGACTCGAAACCAAAACTTCAACTCAAAAGCACAGCTTTATTTTGCTGGGAAAAAACGACGAGGAAATCAAAACAATACACGGAGATACAGAAACAACAGGGACACCAGACATGGGGATGAGACTGGGAACAGACAACCCAGAGAGCAAGACTCACAACCTAAACACCAAAAGCACTCCAAACATCACATGAATCTCTCCAAACACAAAGCCAACTCCTCAACACCCAGGGACCGTGACAGCTGGTTGTTCAATACTGCTGTAATTCAGGTCTGGAAAGTGAAGCCAACGCAGAAGTCTCTGAAATCTGTATTTTTTTCTAATGGCCACCAGGGGTCAGTACCTGTGGTTGCAAAAAGACTTCCGGTCTATAATTGAGGTTTCCCATGTGACCTCATGTGCACATTTCTCAAGAGTTGTCTACCATATTGTGTGTGATACAATCATTGGTCTGGAGGGAAAAATATGTATTCCCTGACTGATTGGTGGGTGGTTCCTGGAGATTGCTGGCTGTTGCTAGGTGAAACGAGTCACATACAGGGTGCTACACCAAAAACCTCTTAGTGATTGCTTTTGTCACTAGAAGATTGCTACAGTTGCTTGCAGTTTGCATGGAAGATACCGACTTATCTGCAAACACTCGCTAACTACTCTACTACGGTTGCAATACTTAAAAAAGTGCAGTGCAAACCAGAAAGGGAGAATGGTCACCTTCAAAGTAAAAGTTGTGCCTCAGTGCTGCAGCAAACATGTTTCAAAAGGTGCAACTATTTCTTTGAAGGCAAATGGTCTCAGTTTGTGTCATACTTTTCACAGTTTCACTACTGCTTGGAGACAAGCTGCCAAGTGTTTGTAGACGAGTCAGCGTCTTCAATGCAATGTTTTCAGTGGTTGCCATGTGGTTGAGGACTGGTCTCTAGGCCTGTGTGACTTGCGCTCTATTCACTTCACCCTACACTGTCACACATCCAAAATGGCAGACAAGTTAACGTCATGTGGTTAGCGGTCGCATGACTGCAACACCTCAATAGAAGTCTGTGGGAAAACATGCCTCGGACAATGCAAACAATTTACATTAGCATACATATGTTTATAAATCTGTATCTAAAGCAATAATGATATATCAGACTTCAGCTTTAACTGTTTTATAAAATATGTAGTTAAAAAAATATATAATTATTGGAAAATTGGATTAAATAGTAAGTGTTGGATGTACTGGGAGGCAAATTTTATTACCTTTGAACAGAGGTAGGCTAGCTACAAGCAGCTGACATCTACAAATTGTCTCTTTACCTTTACTAAACAGTGGGAATTAATTTGATCTCAGTTTCAGCAAAAAGAAAATAAATAAAGTTTTTGCTTGAAAGTGAATTACTATAGTTTATCCCAAAAAGTTGAATCTGTTCATCTGGACGTAGCGTTTTTGTTTTAGTGGGAGAAACATTTCGTCACCTTCTGGTAACTTCTTCAGTCTCAGCTGACTGCAGGCTTCCCCAACCTTATAAACAGTTGATCATGAAACTGACCAAATGGCCCATTGTTAGTCAGTGGTGCTGGTTTCGGTCATTATGCAATGTACTGTTTATAAGGTTGGGGAAGCCTGCAGTCAGCTGAGACTGAAG
>VUQS01044059.1:15563-28579 GCA_015108495.1 Heterochromis multidens
CAGAAGGTGACGAAACGTTTCTCCCACTAAAAAAAACGCCACGTCCAGATGAACAGATTCAACTTTTTGGGATTCTTTTACCTGGATTATTGAGCATGCATCAAGAGATACTATAGTTTATCTTTTGATTTTTTTTCCTTCCATTTTCCTTCCACTGAGATGTGACGTATGGCTCTTCAGAGATTATTATTTATTTCATTGCAAAGTTTTCACATCCTCACATTTCCGGACGATCCTGAGGGAGTCCTGTTTCCACATTCTCAATTTATTCCAGAGGTGCTTTGTAGAGTAAATAAGCATATTATTGTGGGACCAGCCATAAGACAGACCGTAACATGTTGTAAATTAGCCAAGTTAACAGCACAGCAGGGAGATGTATTGAATGGAAATCATCACCTTCTTACTGTTCCCACTCTTATAATTGAACTATTATTATTCTATATTTGCTACTTCTTCTTGTGTTTGTTCCATGTTTACAGCTTTCTTTAAGTCAGCCATAAGCATGTATTTTTGATTCATCTGTTTATATTGCAGGGGTTTTCCTGCATAGAAACATTTTTGATGTCCCCCAAAGAAGGCATAGAAACAAGAAAAATCTCCAGCACTTAAATAAAAGGATTTTGAAGGACTTTGTTAATTAGGATTTTATTTACACAGGGGTAATATATATTTTTGTTTATCAAATGGTCAGAAAAAAAAAAATAAAAGTAACACAGACCCATAGCCATTACTGTATGGGCCACTGATGAACCTAATCCTTAGCTTCCTGGACAAATTTCTCTCCTTGCTTTTTTTTCCATTCATTCTTTCCACAGAATGAACTGTATGATCAGCAGCTGATAGTTTACTTTAAGATACTAAACATACATACAAGTAAACACTTATAAGTAAGGGGGTCTCTACAGAGTCAATGTCTTGAGCTGCTCATTGAGAACAGATTTTTTTCCCCACTAAACATGCAGCCCAAATTCAAGTGGTCACCAAAACACAACATGGCTTATCCCCTTTCACCACCACATGTCACATCTGCACACATGGTTCTCTTCACACATTGAGCATTCCTTGCTAACGACTCACTGGAGGTTAGCAGCAGTTAGCCAGGCAATGTGTTTTCCATTTGAATCATGGTTCACTTAGAAATTGATACCGTCTCAGAACCTGTTGATGCCCTTTGTGATCTGAATAAGAAGAAACAGATTAGACTGGAGTGAGCAAATACAAAGATTAAAGACAATTCTATTCAATGTTTACTGGATAGGAAATATGAGGGAGCAGGTTTGTCTTTTCTAGTGTATGTAATATACGTAGTATATAAGTAGTTGTACAATATATATACTATATATTAGATACATTGCTGCTGTATACTTGATATTACTTTTTTCCTATTTAGTATTAGACTATAAATAACTATGTTAAGATTGTGCCAATATATTTACATGATATTTGCAGTCAGTTAAAAGACAACAACATTTTTGTAGTATTGCCTTTGTACACCACCACAGTGATTTTTAAGCAAAACAATCAAGAGTAGCTGAAGTGCATACCTTCAGCTTTAATTCAAGGGATTTAACAAAAGTACTGCATGAACTATTAACTATTTGCATGAACTACAGTTATTTATAAGATAACACCCCATTTTCAGAGGCTTGAAAGTAAGTGGACAAACATAATTAACATATAACATAATTTTTAAAGTAAGGATTATTTTTAGTACTTGAATGAAAAACTTTTGCAGTCAAAGTCTGAAATCCATGAACATCACCAAATGCTATGTTTCCTCCTTAAGATGCTCTGCTAGGCCTTTACTGCAGCCACCTTCAGTTGCTGCTTTTTGTGGCTCTTTCTGCATTAAGTTTTGTATTCAATAACTGAAAAGTGAGCTCTGTTGGACTGAGATCACATGACTGACTTGTCCATTGAAGAACATCCAATTTCCATGAAGTGCAGCCTAATAGGTTTATCAGCATTTGGCTGAATCGGAGCAGAGAGTATAGCCCTGTACACTTTACAATTCATCCTGGTGCTTCTATCAGCAGTCACATCATGAATAAACACTATTCAATTCAATTCAATTCAATTTTATTTAAGGCTTCCGCTGGCAGCCATACATGCCCATACCATAACATTGCCTCCACCATGTTTGACAATGTGGTATGCTTCGGATCATTAAATGTTCGTTTATTTCCCCTCACTTTTCTTTTCCAATCATTCTGGTACAAGATAATCTTGGTTTCATCTGTCAAAAGAATTTTTTTTCAGAACTGTGCAGGCTCTTTTAGATGTTTTCTGGCAAAGCCTAATCTGACCTTCTTGTTCTTGAGCGTAACCAGTCGTTTCCACTTTGTTGACGAAAGACTGACCACAATCAAGAGACTTGATTACAATCAAGTCTCTTGATTGTAGACTTTGACGCTGTTACACCCACCTCCTCGAGAGTGTTCCTGACTTGGTTAGATGTTGTGAAGTTGTTCTTAACTATGGAAATAATTTTGTCATCATTCACTTTTGTTCTCTTCTGTGGTCTTCCAGGCTCAGTAGTGAGCTGGTCAGTGCATTCCTGCTATTTAAGAATGTACCGCACTGTTAATTTGGCCACTCCTAAAGTTTTCTTATCTCTGAATAAAGTTTTTATATCTCTATAAAAGGTTTATTTGGGGTTTTCAACCTATTCATGGCCTCCCTCATTTGCATTGATATCTCTTTGGACCTCATATTGAAAGTTCCAGTGGCTGCCAAATCCAAGTTCAGCACTTGTAATCGACTCCAGATCTTTTTTCTGTTTAATTTGTCATGAAATAACAACGGAACAGGCCTCATCTGGCCATGAAACCGCTTGTCAGTCAATTGTCTACTTTTTTTTGAGCCTCTGAATTGGGCGACAGTGTATAAAAATGCCTTTAATTCCTAATCACTTAATGCAATACTTTTGTTAAACCCTTTGAATTAAAGCTGAAAGTCTGTACTTCAATTTCATATTGATTGTTTGATTTAAAATCCACTGTGATGGCGTACAGAGCCAAAACTATGAAAACTGCAGGTATGAAAACTGAATACTTACAGAACTGATTATATTTACTACGTATACTATGTATAAGATTATTCTTAACAAGCCACAATCCTACCTCAACATTATACTAATAGTCTGTGCACATGCAATACATAACCTATAGCTAAAACAACTATTCACACAGTGCAAAAATGAGACATATACCCATGTATCATGGCATATATAGTTATACACCACTGTAGATTTACTTTAATTTTTCATTTTGTTCTATTTATCATATTAGATAGTTGTCCTACCTGTTGTTAAGTTACGTTATAACCTATAGAAATCTATTAGATTTTTTTCCAACACATGCAGTGCATGAATTCCAACAAAAACAATTCATTTTAACCATAATCCATCACAATATTTTCACACTTGTAACACTACCACTGAGTTTAGTCCACAGTGGCATAAAATCAGGGAGAACCAATGTGCTAGCATCTGTTGCATCACGCACCATTATTTTTCTGTATCACTCACCAGTAAGTCCAGTTGCGTTGACAGGCTGATGGTTTCTATTATGATAGTACCACGTTACCATTCTGCACTGACCACACACAACCCTCATAATTCACCCTGTCAGTTTGATGAAGTTAAGTAGGAACTAGTGCAGGCTTTGTTTGCCCCCTTTTCAGTCCCCTCCGAGCTTTTATCGCTCACTGTGCTGAAACTGTTAAAGCCTCCAGTAATCAGTCTGTCTCATTTGGCTTGAGTTACATGTCAGAAGGACTTTAGTAGCACTAGAGGGAAAATGCACAGGCCTTCTCCTCAGGGCAAAATACAAAACAATTCATTGCTTTTCCAACATCTAACCATGCTATAATTGTAAACGTGCACAAATACGAGCTCCAAAAGTTTAAAAAGTAACTACCAAATGCATAATGTAGTAAATAACATCTTATTTGTTCGTGCAAATTTCAAGTAAAATAACACATATTAATGCCATATAAATAAGTTAGTAATGTTCCTATACATATCAATTATTTGCCATGTCTTATTTATTGGAACACTCATTTCTAATGTGTATATTTGTGTGTTTGTGTATTGTTGGATCAATACAAAAGATGAATGGCTTTAAGAGCTTTATTATTGGTTTTACTGCTTGTCTGCAGTAGGTTTTTAGCAAATTCACAGTAAGTATAGAGCAGTATATGCATTTGTATACAAGGAATAGTGTTTCAGTCTCATCACTATGAGCTACTTTACCAGGGCTTTACCCTCTGAAGACAGTCTTTTACACACCCTGACCGCAACCCATGGAACAAATACAACATAAAATGCAACTGAACCTTCATGGTTACTTTTAGCCCTTAGAATCAACAAATATTATCCAGGGGAAAGCATCCATATTCAATTGCAGCGTCTGATAGAAGGACACAGTTAAATGTTATTGTGTTTACTATCCTATGATACAATGAACAAAGAGCTTTCAAGGAGGGTCATTTGATTGTGGTGGTTATTACTGAGCACAACTATAAAAACCAAAATAATCCCCTTAAGCATCATAAAACCAAAGTAGAGAGGAGGCCCTACAGTTTTTCAAGTGCACTGCTTCTTGCAGTTGCCAAGAAGAAAAAGACTTAATTTACCAGAGCAAAGTCATGTTAAGACAGTTTTGTGTGATTTATTCTGTTATTAGTGAGGAAAGCCTATCAGGTCTGAGGCAAAGAGCTGGTGCAACTTTTTAAGACATTCAAGAGAAATGAGACTTAAAATCTCTCTATCAACCTATTACCCCCCTGCAACATGTGCCTTCATGATATATACCATATGCAGTTCAATACTATATCACCTAAACACATGTAATAGTATTAATGAATACTGGTATAACTATCAGCTACTGGATATGACTTTCCAATGTACAAATTTATAACAGGAATTGCATTTGAATTAAATAAACTGTTAATAAACTGTTGTTAAACTGTTATTACATAAACATTTTAGGAAGGCCAAATATTCTCATATTGTTCCAGCTATAGCCTGCAGGTAGCTGGCATTCGAGTCCACAAACCCACAATTTAAATCATTAACAAATAAAAAAAGGGATCCAAGATTAGCATTAGCATTGTTTATTTTTCTAGATAAATAATAGTATTTCAGTGTCATTTTCGTTCACTTTGCAGAAAGAACTAAAGTCAAACACAATTACATACAGCTTATCATAAAAGAAAACGTGCACGTCCACTGATGCTTTTTTTTTTTTGTGGGTATTTGCACATCATATATCATGTTGTAGATCTTGCATTTTATGCTGTATTTGTTCCATTTTAATGTTTTAAGTGTATCTGGCTGCTATCTTGGCTACTAATTTAAGAACCACTGGCTTAACATGAACTGGAACAGCTAGCTTGTTTTGTATTTCTGTCTTGGTATTTTCTTTACACAACATACTTTATATTTGCACTATTCTATTCCATTTTTCTACATTTAAGTGGTTAATGTTAATTTACAACGATTGGAAAACACTAAGGCTCAACGCTTATTTTTAAATGTGCTAGAGAAATTGAAAGGACTTGGCTTAACTGGTCTGGCTCTGTCTAAAGATAACAGCAGAAACAGTTTGGTGCATAACCCCCTGTTACACCCCAGCTTGTTATTTTTTAGGATTTTCAGAGGCAATATTTATTTTGTTCCAGTCTTTGTAGCTTCATTTATTATATAGGACATAGTAACAACAGTGGTATCACTCTTTGCATTTAATTGAAAGCATGAAAGGAGATAAAGATTTCTCAAAATGTCATATTGTTGCTTTTGTATCCCAAAGGGGTTGACCTAAAATCTAAACTGTCAAATGACATCGCAGCTTCTCTGACTGAACCCTGATACTTGCGGGGTGGTTTTCTAGCTGGAACACTAAAACTTTTTTTTTTTTTTTTAATTTAGTCTTTTTTTATGAGACATTACTTTAGTAGATCTGAAAGTGAATAATTTGTCAATTGCCTCTCTTCCTTGTTCCTTCTTTCAACAGCCCTAAACGTGTAATAAAATCCTGTTTACATACAGTAGATATTATACAGTGGCCCTTTCCAGGCTTTAACTAAGATAAAATGTAGAAAAAGACAAATTATTTACAATTGAAATAAAGAAAAACAATATTTACACGTTTAAAAAAAAAAAAAGAAGATATAGTTTACAAAATGGCTAAAAACAAAAATCACATCAGCAGACACCTGAAAAGGCTCCAACGCATTTGTGATGCAAAAAGCAGATACATAATTACACATTTAAGTGCTACAATCTATAGGACAAAACAGAAATATAATACCATGTACAGTTGTTATTTGAGAATTAAATACAACAACCCTTACAGAGTAATGACAATACCTTCATTTAAAGTAACACTACAGCATGAAGCTCAGTATGCTAGTGGTAAGTGACAATCTGTAATCAGTAACGGCTGAAGTTGGTGATACATGTGGATTTTATGTAACAAACTATTTAATCCTTCAAATATTTTCTATGAAAAAAAACAAACAAAAGTCAGAGGTCTAAATATCAACATAAATACAATATTGAATATGCTTTGATAAACCAGTGCTTTGAACCAATTTGGTAGCACAAAACACAATGCAGAGAGCCCATAATGCTGTGAAGAGATGAATGCATGCTTACACTTAAACAGTTTAATTAATGCAACTGCGGATTCCTGGGTTTCACCTTTACATTTAAGTAATCCAAAACTTTTCCACTTCCCCTTGTCTGAATTCATCCCACATCCTTCAACTTATGTCTCCACTGACTTGCCTTTTATCCTGAGGTCATTGTTCCAAACAAAGGAGAAACAAGACACCCCTCTTCTTTTTTCTTCCTCATCTTATTAGTCTGTTTGAAGGATTGTCAGTCGCGAGAATCATTGCTCTGGATAAACACAGCGCCCTTTGTGTTTGGTTAGTTGTAGGGTGCTATTAACAAATCAAATATTCATGTAATGTAGTAACACAGTCAATCGAGACACCCTGAGAAATTAAGCAAACAATATTGAAAATCCTGTGATTCTTCTTTTGCTTCCTGATTGTTTAGAACAGTTTGTATACTATAGGCTTTTCTGGATCTCTGGATGATAATGAGTTGCTACTTTTTGCATGCCGTTTACTGTTAATGTCGCATTTCACTATCTACAGCGCAAATTACAAATCATATCATTTTTAACATAATTCGACACACAGTCATCTAATATTGGCTACTATTAATGACAATTAACAGTATATGGTCCCTTCGTGAGAGTGCTCCATACCATATATGGCAGGATCTGAACATTTCTGTGTCCTTTACTATGAATAAGAATGTAAATCCATACATGAGATATCTGTGTATGTGTTTGTGTATGTGTGTATTTGTGTACAGTACATGCATGCAAGCCTAGATACTGTTGTTGTGTATGTATGTCAAGTATGTCTATATCTGGTGTTTGCATTTGCCTGCATATCTACATATTGTATACATGGTTGTTACTTGAGTTATGAATTCCACGTCTTTCCCTTTTCTGGGTCAGTATGGAGTCTGTCTGTGAGTTTCTGTGTTATGCAGCACACAGGCTGGAGTCACGTTGCCTCGGCCAGTGACCTGGCCCCACAGTCCACCTGGTTGGCAAAGTCCAGGCAGTTGTTATAGCACTTGTTAAGAAAAAAAAAAAGGCTCTGCAGAAGCCACTAAAGATGAAGCTGACACTGAGATAAATTACATGTGTACTGCTGCTACTACTCTATGTTTTAAATCTAAAACAAATATTTAAAAGAACAGTAAAAGCGTTTTTTTTTTTTTTTTGGAAAGAGAGCAGGTTCATTTGAAATGTGTCCAAGCATCACTTCCTCGGGTTGTCATATTTGCAAAGATCCAGACACTCAGTGGTATGCAGGCCTCATCAAGTAGCAGTAACAGGTTCAAGCCATTTGTCAACTTAAATTTAAGCAGTCTAACATGGCATTAAAATAACATAACTTGTGTTAGTTTCTAAGGAAAATGTACTTCTCTTTGGTAGCAGAGATTTGAAAGTACAACACAGACCTATGAAGATGCTATCAGTAAGGGTCGCACTGGCTATCTGTGCTCAATGAAGATAATATTAAAGATGCACAGGATCAAGCTGGAGGAAGGATAAGAGTCAAAAATTAAAAATACCTTCACTTCAGAAAGGTAGATATCCAGGCTCCAAATGGAATGATTATAGACGTTAAGAGTAAAGTTTGTAAAGACTGTTTCTTTCCAAATTTGCTGTATGTTTTGTGGATAAATGTGGATTTGGTTTCATATAGGAATATCTATCTTTCACTGTTTGTTTGATTTCCTGTATTATCCTTTGATTTAACATAATTTTTCAGGATTCACTACACTGGATCATCACTGTGATTGATAGCTTCATAAGGGAATGGGGGTCATGGATGAATATTTTAAGGTTCAGGTGTTAACATTTGAAATCACTGTTAAGCTTAAAAATCACACTACAGAAGTGGCTGTCTTTTTTGTGGCACTTGGGCTGAGCACCAGGCCCTGGGCGATGTCTTCGCGGTTGATCTTACGCAGTGCGGTGCACAGTGCTTCGATGCTGGCGCAGTCCTTTCTCGCCCAATCAGACAGGAGGGCACAGACCGGATGCTCTTCCTGCTGGAAGGTTGCAATCCGCTCCTCCTCATATCCAAGAAGGGCCGCCAAGCTGCTCCAGTCGCTGTCATGCATGTGGTTGCAATCGTCTCCGTCGCTGCTCCTAAACAGCAGCTTCTCCACTTTCTCTCTGGTGTGGAGAGGAAGAAGCAAACAAGGCTCTTCATCCATGTTGACAACTGGAAAAGGAAAAAGAAATCTGTAATTTTATTACAGTTTAAGAATACAGTATATAGCATAATGTCATTTTGAGCAAAGAAAATACTTAATTTACTGTGGTCCACATAGCAGTGGCAAATGTGCACAAACAACTACAGGACAGTAAGTCATCATTACTAATTGAATTACTTTCTAAATATAGTTTTTGTGCAGACAGTACAGTCTTTGTCAATATCAATGTCAAACAAATGGGTATTAACTGAAGAAAATGCTTCTTGTTCCCATCTTATTCACCTTGCTCTGACAGGTCATGGTTTTAGGACTCATCACTTTGAGCTGTGCAATAATAACTCTGTCAGTGAGGGACTTTACTCTTTAATATTTATAAAGGACTTGTAGTAAAGCAGCCTGTATATCTCAGATGGCTTTTGTGGTTTAAGCAAATTCATTGCTCTACAAGATCTCAGGAGTGCCTCATTAATAAAGTTCCCAAATCGCAAAGCTTGCCAAACCAAAATTACTTTTTTATGGTTGTATGCCTTTGCTGGCCAGCCAAGCTGTGGTTTGTGTTGAATAATGGCCAGAAAACATTGTGATTTCAGTTTGACTTTTAACCTTTTGAAAAGAAAAGTCATCCCTTAATATTTTTTTTCTGTGAGGTATTTGTGTGAAATTTCTGATAATTACCTCCACCAAGGAGGTTATGTTTTTGGTATGGTTTGAGTACTTGTGTCATTCTTCGTCTGTAACACAATAGCTCGAAAAGTTTTGAATTAATTTTGACAAAACTTTGTAGGGTTGTAGAGTGGGGTCATGTTAACAATCCATTAAAATTTGGCTTACATCCACCAAGGTCTTCAAGGTCAACTTAATGATTTATTGGTCAAAACTTAGAATATCATTTGACCTCTGACCTCT
Organism: Heterochromis multidens; assembly: GCA_015108495.1. Lineage (NCBI taxonomy): Eukaryota > Metazoa > Chordata > Actinopteri > Cichliformes > Cichlidae > Heterochromis > Heterochromis multidens. The sequence goes on from VUQS01044059.1 coordinate 25,288, forward strand.
CCTTCAAGGTCAATAGATTGATCTGAAGGTCAACGTGATAATAATGCTATATAGAGCTATTTGAAACTATGTTTCTTACTGCCATTGTTTGTATTGACAACATGTATAAAGAATGATATATGAGGATTCTAAATATCACATTACTTTGGACCTCTGACCTCTTCTTCAAGATCAAATAAGGTCAAACTTTCATAAAATGTCCTTTATCTTTAAAACTATGCTTAAAATTCTACTGCCTTTGTTTGTATTGGCAACATTTAGGAAATGATACAGGTATGTGGGGATTCTAAATATCACATTATAGTTTGCATCCAAATATCATGTCACATTTGACCTCTGACCTCACTTTTACATTTCACATCTGCCTTTCTTTCAAGTTGACCCCAAAATTATTTAGTTATTTGTACTGTACTACAAACTTCTTAAAGTATGTTTAAAAAGAACAAAGAAAAAAATCTATCTATATATATTATTCCCTTAAAAGTAAATACTGCCCAGACAGTGAGCTGCCTTGGCGGAGGTTTGCGCTCTCGGAGTGCTTCTTGTTAGCACATGATTTTGAGTTAGTTAGAGATTAATTTTTTAGGTAACTCCTTTACATAAACAACAATAACAACAACAACAACAAAAAGAATGCTTCTTCGGCCACAGTGTCACAGATTACCACTTTATGATACCAAACCTAGTTATAATTGTTTTTCCAAATACTTTGTTCTCTAAAACAGGTTTGTCAGGACACGACTGTGTCACTAAAATAACACTGAAGTCTGAAGGCTCTGTCGATGTCGTAATCCTTTCCTGCTGATTTGCTACAGTAAGTCTGAAAAGGTCATTTCAAAGTTGCAGTAGATGAGGCCAGCAGATAGCTCACTCCTGAAGAGTCTTTTTCTTTACAAAAATAAGATTGACACTGTTTAGGGTGCAGCCTACAGTTTATGTACCTACACTGAAACCCAAAATTCTGGTTTGCCGTCCATCTGACTTATTCTGAGATTAGAAGAAGGCAAACACTTGTGCTGCAATGTGTTTACACTCAGTTTAAGCACAATAGTTTGACAAATGAGGGCCGTTGTGTTTCTCAGCATTATGGCAGCAGCCTCTGTGCAGGTATACTGTGGACATTGTATGTATGAGTGTTAACCTGTTTGTGCCTGAGTCTGGCCATGCTGCTCCTGCAGACTTTGGCTGTCCACAGAAATGCCACTGTCACTGTGTAGCTTCTCCCCCTCGGGTGATGGTGTCTGGTTCTGGTTGGGTGTGCAGTTGTTGGCTCCTTGCTTATTCTGCTTACAGCTATTCCACCTGTATGAGAATGAATCAGCAGAGAAACTCATCATCATTTACCAGTACTGTAAATACAGAAAACATATTCCCCCTTTTTTATATAGGTTACATATATATCATATAATCAGTGAACTTGTGAGCTCTGTGGAACTGAGAAAAACTCCGGATGGATGATAATTGTGCATGGGTTCAGTATGTGCAACATCTTTCATTTACACTGTTACAGCCCTAGCAGGCCCACTGTGTTGTTATGTGAGTGTCTCCTCTCTCCATGACTCAGGTGCCATCCCTTTTCTCCTATGGAGCCAGTACAGCTGAATTGACTGACCAATAGAGTACAAAATCTGAGAAGAAGAGAAAACCAGCCCCAGTCGACCAGCTTCAGCAGCATGTTGTGTTCTCCAGCTAACAAAGGGTTGTGTTTCTCTTGTTTACTAGCATTTGTAGAGTATGCTGATGGCTGCTCCTTTTACTTTTAGATCTCTTCCTGGAAGTTGCGTCAAAATGCTGACCCTTCAACATGAATTTTATTTTGCAACAAAGTTGCAGGGAACCAAATCTGGCGAGTAGCACGAGTGGTGAACAAAGAGTTGTGTAAGTGTGGCTTTTTCAGTGAGCCGTGTGCCTTTATGTTTTTTATGACTCTGGACGTTGATGGTTGATGTCCACAAAAAAAACCCCAAAACAAAATGAAAAACAAACAAACGAACAAAAATAAAAAAATAAAAAATAAAAATGCTTTTAGTATGTTTGAGGCTCACACTGAAATTGCAGATAATCTAATCCAAATGGTCATAACTTCCAAGGACTGTTTTAAAGTAGATTTTTTTTGCAAATGTCTGCACCTCATACCTCATTGCACACTCCATCTAATGCGTTTTCTCTTTTCTATCAGCTTTTAATCACAGGTACAGTCAGGTTGAGTTTACACCATAGCACACATATGTAGTGCAGGAAAAAAAAAAAGGACTTGAACAGGTGCATTCTACATTTCTGCACATATCAGTCGGAGACAAAATGATTTCTAAATTCATCCCTGGAATCCCTGGGAGGAAGCCATGTATTTTTTTAATGCTGATTATTTACCCTGCAGTTGGCTGCTCTGCCAAAGCGACTGAGTAACCCATAATCCAGATTAGACAGATGAAGATTAGACAATAAATACAGAACCCTTAAGTTCTGTTTATCATTAATTATATTCAGTTCACTTTTGTGCATTTCCTTTGTATTTAGCTCTAGTTTCAGGTGTTGATCATTATATACTCAGCTCAGAATTTATTATTTTGCTTGTTCTGTTCATTGGTGCATCATACTGTTGTCCACTGTTTTTCCTGTGCTCCTGTTGTTATCCTTAGGCCCATCCCAAAGGCTTTCCATATTTTAGCAAGACAATGCTAAAACACATACTGCATCTATTACAACAGGATGGCTTCGTAGTAGAAGAGTGTGGGTCTCCTCAGTTCCCAAACAACTGACTGTTGTTAAAAGAAAAGGGGATGCTACAGAGTGGTAAACATGGCTCTGTCCCAACTTTTTTTGAGACTTGTGGCGAATATTTTTCTTAAAATGGTTCATTTTCTCAGTTCAAACATTTGACATGTTTTCTATGTTCTATTGTGAATAAAATATGGGTTTATGATGTCTGTAAATCATTGCATCTTGTTTTTATTTACATTTTACCCAACATGCCAACTTTTTTGGAATTGGGGTCGTAAATAAGTATCTGATTACCTACTGAAATCCAAGTCTATTTAAAGGCTTTTAGTTATGATTTAGGGTTTGTGACTTAAACCAGTGCTTCTAAGCCTAGTGCTTCTAAGCCTAGTGCTTCTAAGCCTAGTGCTTCTAAGCCTAGTGCTTCTAAGCCTAGTGCTCCTGGCTTTTCAGAAACTATTTTCTTCTTGTAAAACATAAGGATATCTGTCCAGTCCTTTAAAGATCGATTAAATGAAATAATCTAATATAGAGGGACCAAAAAAAAAAAAAAAAAAAATTATTTTTTTTTTAA
>VUQS01044059.1:28599-64051 GCA_015108495.1 Heterochromis multidens
CACTAAGTCACATTTAGAAATGTAGAATTGTTCATGTAAAAAAAAAAAAAAAAAAAAAAAAAAAAAAAAATAAAAAACTAAAAAATAAAAATAAAAATAAATAAAAAAAAAAAAAAAAAAAAAAAATTAAAAAAAAAAAAAAAAAAAAAAAAACTTAAAAAAAAGGAAAAAAAAAAAAAAAAAAAAAAAAGTATCTTTTTTTAAATGGTTTGCCAAAAATAGATCTCTAAGCCACAAAGACGCCATTTCCTATTTTTGTTCCACTTTGTTCCAATTTTTTAAATTTTCTTTTTAATATTTGCACAATCCTCCAAATCAGAAGATTCAAATTCTTCTTCAACTTTCTCCAGCACAAACTATTTTAAAATGTCTTTTAACCGGCACTTTAAATGTCGTCATGCTTTTTCTGTAAAATGCTCAACTGTGTGTTTGGCATATAATCTAGCTGTTGGTCATCAGTTACCGAGAGATGTCATTTTGCTCAATATGTGTGCTTTACATTGTGTTTCCTGCTTCACCCCTTTTTTGTTCTCACCTCTTGAAGATTATGAAGGCCACAAGGCCGACAACGACAGCTGCCAGGATGGAGCAGTAGATGGGGATGAGTTTATCATTCAGACCCGGGTAGAGCCGCTGCTGGGAATCACCATTAGTGGTGGTGGTGGTGGTGCTGCTGCTGCTGCTGTCTGTAGGGATCTCTGGTGGGAATTCATCTGGTGTGAAGTCATAATTGGCCATGGGATCAGTAAAAGTGGGAGTCTCTGGGGTGTCGAGACCTGTGGAGGACAAATAGGCACAGAGGGAAATTTCTTTATGAGTTTCTTGAATATGTGAAAATAAAACAGAATTGCGCTAACAGGAAAATTTGCAATTAAGAAATTCAAAGTTTTTTCAATATTTATTTTTGACCATTTGGGTCATTTGCCAAGAGAATAATTTCCAGTTTGAACACCCAGTAGACTGGTCCGGTATTGAACATCAGTCCAGTATTCACTGTCCTTTAACCTTTGTGTTTGTTCTTCACCATCTGCTCAAGGCTAAAAACAGCGATTATCATAGTCAAAAAATCATGATTAATGATACTATTGTGATATCTTTTTTTTTTTTAGTTAATGATAGCAATAATGCTTTCATTTAAATTCATCTAAACTTTTGTTTATTTTTCTGTCTTGCCATTACTGGAAACTCATAATAGAAGTGCATGGAGATGGTGAGAGTGTCTGTGTCATACCTAAAGAAAAGCATACAATAATATTTACAATATTATCCTATGTGCAATACTAACACAATATCAGTGCTTAATTTTTGAATATCATGGTTATCTTTAATACATAGTTTTTTTTGTTTTTTTTTTAACATTCAACCTGTGAGGTTCGTATAATAGGAGAATGTAGTTCTTCCCTGTTCTGTCTTCATACAGTGCTTTGAAAAAAATATTTGTCCCCTTCCTGCTTTCTAATTTCTTTGCACATTTGTCACATTTTCAGATCAAACAAATTTTAATATTAGACAAAGATTCAATTCAATTCAATTCAATTCAATTTTATTTATATAGCACCAAATCACAACAACAGTTGCCTCAAGGCACTTTATATTGTAAGGTAAAGACCCTACAATAATACAGAGAAAACCCCAACGATCAGATGACCCCCTGTGAGCAAGCACTTGGCGACATAGGGAAGGAAAAACTCCCTTTTAACAGGAAGAAACCTCCAGCAGAACCAGGCTCAGGAAGGTGCAGCCATCTGCCACGACCGGTTGGGGGTGAGGGGAGGGAGACAGGACAAAAGACACACTATGGAGGAGAGCCAGAGATTAATAATAACTAATGATTAAATGCAGAGTGGTGTATAAACACAGAGAGGTCACAAAAGAACCCAGAATAACATGTAAACACCTACAGGCCTCAATTGCTTCAGTTAAGGTCAGAGTTCATGATTCAACAATAAGAAAGAGACTGGGCAAAAACGGCATCCTTGGAGAGTTCCAAGGAGAAAACCACTGCTGACCAGAAAGAACACAAAGGCTCGTCTCACCTTTGCCAAAATTTGGGAAAATATTCTGTGGACTGACGAGACAAAAGCTGAACTTTTTGGAAGGTTTGAGTTCCGTTACGTCTGGCATAAAACTAACACGGCATTTCATAAAAAGAACATCATACCAACAGTCAAACATGGTGGTGGTAGTGTGATTGTCTGGGGCTGCTTTGCTGCTTCAGGACCTGGATGACTTGTCATAACTGATGGAACCATGAATTCTGCTCTCTACCAGAAAATCCTGAAGGAGAATGTCTGGCAATCAATTTGTTCCCTGAAGCTCAAGCGCACTTGCATAACTTGGGTTATAGCAGAAAAAAAAAAAAAAAGAAAATGAAGGTTTTGGAGTGGCCTAGTCAAAATCTAAACTTAAATCAGATTGAGAGGCTTTGGCATGATCTTAAACAGGCCATTCATGCTCAAAAACCCTCCAATATGGCCAAATTAAAACAATTCTGAAAAGAAGTATGGGCCAAAATTCCTCCAAAAGACTTATTGTCATTTATCACAAATGCTTGAGTGCAGTTCTTGCTACCAAAGGTGGCACAACCAGTTATTAGAGTTAGGGGGCAATTACTTTTTCAAATGGGGCCAGGTAGGTTCAGATAGCTTTTTCCCTTAAAAAATGAAATCATCATTTAAAAACTGCATTTTGTATCAACTCAGGTTATCTTTGTCTAATATTAAAATTTGTTTGATGATCTGAAACATTTGAGTGACAAATATGCAAAAAAATAAGAACTCAGGAAGGGGGCAAATGTAAAGGTAATGAACATGTATTGCAACCCATATTTCTAATTGTTAAAAGTGATGATAAATAACATGGCAGTTTATTAAAAGAAAAGAATAGAAAGACAGCATTGTTCTCTTCAAATGCTAAGTGATGTCCTCCCCACCTTCTCGTAGAGGACACAATGTTGAGTGCTGAAACTGCCCCCATTTATGAACTGAGAGAACTGTGACACAAGGTGCTTGAGAGTGCTCAAAAGCACTTGTAAATTACATCTGCGTAGAAGGACTGATAAAAAATCTTCGGTCTGCTGCTAAAAGAGAGGGCACTTCTTGTTTCCAAAAAAAGAAACCAAACTTTCAGAATCCTCTGTAAAACTGAGGGGAAATGCAAAGTGCGATAATAATTCTCTGAGTTTATCAAGCAGCAACGCATGACATAAAACTCACCTATTCATTGTTGAAATTAAATCACTGATTTAAACAGATTTAGCTGTGTGCAGATTTGATCAGTGCCCTCACGCTCAAAATGGAAACGCTAAGAGAAAATATAAAACATAAATCAATTTTAAGAATTAACTTCATTTCTAATCAAATCAAATCAGAGGATTTTTTGCAAAAGACAAATGGCAGCAGTCAGCGATAAACTCACCCAGACCAAAGGTTTTTCTTCCATAAATACCAGCAGATGGGCAGGCATGAACAGTGTTTGATACCCCTTGGACTAGGAGATTGCCAGCAAGGCAAAATGACTGGAAAATGGTTTGCAAAGTTTAAATATAGCTAGACAGCTATTGACAGATCACATATTTCCATGTCCCTCTTACTGTTTTGCTTCTTTCCATCACAGCAAGTGTAACAATAAATACTTCTCATTCTGACAAACACAACAAGCACTCCAACAACACTTGGTCATATCTCCTCCCAAACCCCCCACCCCCCACCTCTCCCCAGGGAGCCATTAACGATGGTAAGAGCAAGTTGGTCCTTCCAGTTCTGCCCACATTCCTCTGACCATTAGCAGACACATTCGCTCCTCACTGCGGATGCGGAAACCTATCTTCGCCTGTCACTTACTTACAGTTACTCACAGCACTGACAGGAAATCAGCCTGTTGGTTTCCAAGGGCTCTAAATGCCTCAGGAGAGCTGCTGAGTGCAACGCAGCCATTTTTTACTAATGAGGCGAAAACATTTTTAACGAGAGCTAATTTAGATCGATGTACAGAGCTGCTGTGGGGTTTTAGCTGAAGGAAATTTGAGGAAGTACTTTATGGTAACAACAATTAACTGAACATGCAATCTATGTCTACCATTCTTAATCATTAACCTTTAGGGCCACATCTTCTTCTCACTGCCTTGTCTTAGGTGTCACATTAGCCCAAAGCCCATGCTGCCCTGTCATTCCCTGTGCCAGATTCACTTGACATTTGACAGACAATGAATAAATTTGTTTTGCGTGCAGTATTTTTTACCATGTTAGGCAATCACAAGTGCCCCAAATGCCTGTTTGTCTTCCTGTTACCTTGTTATTGTTGGGTCTTTGCCAGTTTTGCCTCCTGCTTAGTTCAATAAGCCACGTGCTGCTGTTAAATAAGCTTCTGGTGCTTTAACTCACTCAACACAGCACAACACAACTTACTTGAAACCACTTTGCCAAAGCCACAACAATCCTGGTCTTCATGCTTTCTCTTTCCTATATTTACTGGTTACTGCTTGTCACATTTGAAGTCAAAATGGATAAATTGTGAAGATCCTGGGAACTTTGCATATATAATGCTTTTTTGTGGCTTTGTGGGGAGCTGCACAACATCTGCTTCAAGAGATAGCACTTCAGCCAGCATCAGCCATGGCTAAAACCTAGTTTTATGTCTGCTCGAGGCCCTTCATCCATCCAGTTCAATAACTTTTGGAAAGTCTGGATCATTAGGAAGTCTGGGTCATCATATTATTTTGTCCCATTCATGTGTGCTGGTAGTCAACAAGAGATCAGGGATGTAAACCTGGTATCCAGTTCTCCTTGATACCTTAAGGAAAAAGTATGGATGACAGAAAAAACCCCAAAACATAAGTCCATCATATTATATGTGTGTGGGTTGCTGTTAAACTGGTGGATACATATTGCCTTTATGTGTGGATGAAGTGCCTAAGAAACAGTATACATACAAACAGGCGTCTGGTGAATCACTAGAACACACTAAGTTGCTTCCTGCCCTGTTCAGTACTAGATAGCACATCATAGAGAATACATACACACCACCATCACCACCATAGTGTGTTTGTTTCTACTTTCTTTACTTTCCAACACACACCCACGTGCACATGCATTCACACGAAATCAGACACCATCCCATGACAGAGACTGTCTTTGTCCAACAAAAAATGTCCCCTCTCCATCATTCCTCTTCATCCTTCAGTCTTTCGCTCTTTCCTATTGGGCAATTCCTTTTCTGTCAGTCACTCCTATGATCATTTGGACACACCCTTTAACCTGTCTTTGAGCCCAACCAATAATGCTGCACATAAATTATCTTTTATCATCCAACCTTTCTAGGTTTACCTTATTTTTCCTAAATATCCAGCTCTCTGTCTCATCCATTCCTCCAGCCATTTCTTAACTCTCTTGTGCTCTCCTTCCCATTCTTCCTCTATGGTCAGAAATTAATAAAGCCCCCCACCCTGTCCGAGTGCCTCCATGAACTACCAGCTCAGCCCTGCACGTAGATGGTCTAGCAGAAGGGAGTGACCTTCTCCTGCTGAGGCTCAGTCGGTTTCCAGTGCAATCATAATAAGACATAATGTGCGAAATTTGGAACATTTTAGTAAACACATGCACGCACAACAAAATCAAAGCAGCTCTAAAAACTCAAAAAAGTACTGTTCATTGTCAGGATAAAATATTCTTATTTTACAAAATACAATACAAACACACTCTTTTTTTTCCACACCGATTTGGCAAATTCAATATAAGAAATAAAGAATATACAGAAAATTCAAACAAGCTTGGCTGACATGAAACATGAAGAAAGATTAAATGTAAATCATTGTAGCCAAATAACACATTTAAAGCCCAAACACAGTGTTAACATGACATCTGTGTCCAGGGAAATCCACGACAGTCTGTAATAATGCATATTTGGTGGAGTTTTTGTTTTATTGTTATCATTCTTATTATTTTAGGTTTTCACATGGATGATGAGCACTCTTTTTGTGTATGTAGGCAGCCCTCTCATGCTGCACAAAACTTTAAACAGCCAGTTGTTGTCAGTGGAAAGCAACAATAGCAAGAGAAACTGCTTCACATCTTTTATCAGTTTGTTTTTAGTGTTTATTATGAATGCTTATTATATATCTAATTTGTCTCACAATTTAAACCAGGAGGTGCCGATGTTACCGGTGTTCCTCTGGTCAGAGTACGGCAGGCCTGTCATTAAAGCTGTAAAAGTTGAAAGATGAAGAGATGTCAAAATAACAGGCTCAGTCAGTTGTAACATAAGAAAAGATTTATTATATTTATTGTTAAGCATTATCTGGTTGTTAGTGAAATTACCAGAGTTCTCTTGCTGGCTTTGTCTCATAATGAGTAACTTGTGACAGGAAATCCAGGCTCTTGTGTTTATTAAGCAAGTAATAAGAACCTGTTGCTCAGAGTGTACATACAGCAGGACTGTGCATGTAGCTTGTGTTCAAAGCGACTGCATGCTTGTATTTGTGAGTGTGTGTGTGTGTGTGTGTGTGTGTGTGTGTGTGTGTGTGTGTGTGCACAGCATACTGCAGCAGCCACACCTGCGCTGAACTCATCATTCCAACTGCTTGCGGACTCATGCAAACAGGTGTTGCTGCAGTTTCAACACCGTATACTTTAAAGCCTGACTTGTGATTTAGTCACAAAAGACAGGAGGGGCTTGTTTTTTTCTTTCTGTAATTGTGTTCCACCTGACTGCGGCCATAACACCCGCAAATCCCTGCACGACAAAACCTGAGATGCCTTTTTGATTAAAGGACATTTTCATATTATTCATTATGTCAATCACAACTGTTGTTATAACATGCATAAACAAAGGAATACAGACAAATACTGCAGAATGCTGTTATTCTTGTTTTCTTGATCTGTTGTTTTTTTCCTGTTTTAGCCTTTAGGCCACTGGCTCACTTCCTACTGTATGCAACCCATCCACTCTTTCTGCACACATGCCTTAGACACACCCATGAATGTACAGGGTGCATGTGTGCGTGCACGTCCTTCTGCGTGTGTGTGTGTGTGCCACTGTGTATGCGTGTGACTGTTCTACTGCAGAAAGTGATCAGCACTCGTAGAGGTCAACCAGAGAAACCCGAGAGCACAGAGGAGTAACTCCATCGCTTTTATCGACCAGGCCGCATACTCCGCATCAGCTCCTACTCTTCACTCTCACCAGCTTTCGCCATCTCTTTCTCTTTTGCAGCTCTCTATTTGCTTTCCAGTGCACTAATCTCATGCTGATGTATTTTCTCTTGTACAGTTTAGCAATCATTTGCTTTCAATTGGTAGATTTCTACCCTTAATACACAAACAAGTCCTCAAACTAAACAGTCATACCAGTCTTTTTCTGTTTCCCCCACAATTTGAAATGACACATGTAAGCATTCTTAAAATGACACCGGAAAGGTTCCAGTGAAAGGAGAGTCCACGTTAGGAGGCAGGTGGGGAGGAGGCGGCACACTCCCAACTTTTGACCTGAAGACTGGAGTTTGAGTCCCATCTTGACTCCCTTTTAAGTTATGCATTTATTAATAGCTCTTTATGTTCAAGTTTGACTCATGGTTATAGTAAGGTCAAGCACTAAAAACACTTAGTGAGGGTTTGGAAAATTCACAGCTTGGGTTAAAATAAAACCTTTTGCAATGCTAAACACGCATCCAAAAGGTCCATTTTCTAGGTTTTGAGGGTGCAAAATTCCGCCCCATCTTAAGGTGAGAAAACCAGTGCACTTTTAATGTTCAGTTATTGACACAATCATAATAACAACACACACAAAGAACCACCCGGTCATTTTCTGGTAGCTGTTGGTTCTTTTATGCTTCCTTGAGCCAAATCATTAATAATAACATGTTTTGTGACGGATTAGAAATTGTTTGTTAGACATCGTTAAAGCTGCTAATTACTAATTAGTAATTACAAAGTATTAAAAAGTTGCACTGAACTTTGATTACACTAAAAATCCACTTTTGCAAAATCAATTGGTCTTCACAGCCCGCATGTTTTTTTATGTAATTTTATCATCTGTAAAGAATTTCAGAACCATAAATTGCAGAGAGCTACAAAACTGTCTTTTTTTTCCCCTCAAACGGACAGAAATAATGCAACAAATGAGCCAACAGCGCAAAATTACATTAATGTCTCTCTTTATTCCACAATGCTTATCAAAGATAATATCACTGAGAAAGAGGCTTGGCTTGGCAGAGACACAGTTCGCCAGCACATGCAATAAATCCCAACGAGGACAAAAGCTCGAGTCTCCGAGCAGAGCTTTTTGGCAAGTAAAAGATGGCACGAGCGAAAGCGCAAGTGTTGTGGTCACCCTTGCCACCAGAGTTGCTCACTCATGCCAAATCACCGTTGAAAGTTTTCCCTGGAATCTTGGGGGCAAATTCCAGAGTGATGGCAGGAAAGTGAGTCATTCCCACACTGGCAGCAAAGAAAAAGACCCAGTCAACTTTAAAACTTCCGTCATTGTTACAATGCTCATACTGTGTGGAGAAGAGTGCAAATGGGTTAAAGAGAGAAGGTCAACTGTGGCCATACAGCCCAATTCAGAGAGATATAGGCCTTTAGATGTGAGGGGACCATGCTATAGCTACACAATGAGTGACTGTGCAATACAAAGACAGTGAATTGTTTAGTCACTGGTGTTGGGGATTCTTCACAGCTACTGATATGGTGATGACCTGGACGTGGGGAAATCAGGAATGTTGATGGCATTTTGCCCTCAATGGTTTCCCCCATTTGTCTCCTGCTCTTTATCTATCTGTCAAACACTGGCTGGAACCAACAATTCACTAAGCTCCTCCCACACAGGAGAACTGTCTAATCACAGCTTAGCAATCATAACACAGCACAGTCCTGTCAAGCATTAGATATTGCCACATGCACGTGCTCCTCCAGACGTAATATTTGAAGAGTGTTGGAGGGTGGTGTATTTTTCATTATTAAAAAGCAAAAACACACAAGGTGTTAGTATGTCAGCACCGACACTCCAGCCAGGCCGGGCTCAGAAAATTGACAGCTATATCAACAGTGACCCCAGCAAAACTCATTGTTTGGTCAATTCTAATCCTAAAAGCTTCTTTCATTTGTACTGAGAAATTTAAAAGATAAAATATTGCTGGAAAATGTCCATAAGAAAGCATAAATTAATGTGAAAGATACTTTATTGCAAAGAGCGAAGTGTTTTTGCCTGCTACATGTGACAGCACATGAGAATTCATCCACACTGAAGAGCCCCTTCAGCAGATTCAGAAGTGTCCCTTATTTTCTCATTCAGTCCCTCCATGTTTTCCCTTCCTTAGTCTTCCTCGGTGCATTGAACTGGTGTGGCCCTGAGTGCTGTGCATGGTCCTTGTTAGCAGATTATGCTTTCTACTTTCTGGAGGGCAGCCTGTCGATCATTAAGGTCAACCAAACTCCGGAAGGAAACAGCTCCCTCCTCCTGCTCACTTATCAATACCCGAGTGAACTTGGTCCGATCACCCCCTTTCTACTGAAACCATCATCATATGTATGCGTGTCTTTAACTTGTTCAATTATGCGGCTGCCTGTCTTGGCAAGGACAACCTTAGTAAAAGTGACTCCTGTGTAAAAGAGGGTTTAAAGAAAGCAAACCTTCACATTTCCACCTACTATCCCACAAGAGTAATGTCCTGTCTGACAATTCCTCGGTAAAGAGGTGGAGCGTGGGCAAAAGAAGCACCCAAGAAAATTTGATCTAGCTCTAGATAGGGCATTGACCGTGAGGAGGATGGATGATGTGCTTGCTGGATTATTGCCAGATCTGTGTGTGTGCGCGTGTTGTGTGACTCATGTTCAAGTAACCCTTTGAAGTTTATTTTTCTGCATGTGTGTGCATGAATAATACAACTGCATATGTCCTGCCAACCACAACTTTTTGCCCTTGCTGCAACAGAACAAGAATCAGAGGCTCTGGCTGATACATCCAGTATGTCCTGTCAGTCCTGAGTACAATCTCAAGGAAGAACAGGGTCATGGAGCAAAACCTCTGTCTCCCACCACCTTGAGGGCTTTTAGCCAAAACCTCAAGCTGATAAGAACAGGCAGTGAGTACTTTATCCCACTCAATCATTGCTCATACAGCTTTAACCAAGGTATAAAAGGGGCCTTGCAAAGTTGTGTTAACATGGCTGCATTATCCTATTGATAATGCATTTCAAAAACCATCTTTCTCTGAGCTTGATGGGCCTTACCCTGGAACCAATCCTGTTATGCACATTATACACCATCTCCATATCCAAAACACCATCCAAACCTGTGCTCAGCAAAGCAAACCAATACATCTCTGACAGGGGTAATTGAAGCCACCCATACTAGCCCTGTCTCCTTATAGAACACCAACTTGCCGTGACAAACATAAGCTGCCTGGATTAGCGAATTAAATGCTACAATACAGGGATGTTGGGTGTACAAAGTTCAGGACTGTGATGCTTCAGAAAGGGATTTGCATTCTTGGTCCCATGCAGGGATTTAGGCAACAAATGTATTTTAAGTAAGGCTAGTGAAAAAACTGTTTAACATGTCACGTCTCCTGCTTACTTTGAGTAAATAAGCTGAAAAATGCTGTAGGTGCTATGAGTAAAATGAGAGAAACCAATATAACTATTATTAAGGTAATTTTCTCATTATATTAATATTGAATCTGGGATTTGATTGGCAGCATTTGATATTCCTACAGCAATAATACACATAAGTAGATGTCAGCTTGCCGAGGTAGTTATCACTATCAGTTTTAATTAACTTTACTTGTCCCACTGTTGTTGTGACCCCTGAAAGGATTGTGGGGAATTATATATCATGTTGTTCCCTCCACATCCCCAGGGGGAACTTATACTACCTGATCATTCCACAAACACCCCCTCCACATACAAGACTCTCATGCCCTTTAACCTTTGACCTTGCTCGCTGGCCTGCAGAAGAGTGGAAGCCATATCACACTTCTTTAGATAAGCATCTTGCCTTTAAATCTTCAACTCTGTGGGTCTAGCCTGACAAAGTCTGGTCACTATTACCATGTTTAGCCATCAGAGATAGAAGAAGAGAGGGAGATATTCCCCTTAAGACACAAAACATAGCATTAATCCCTTTGGAGCTAGAGCTGGAGGAAATTGGATTTCACCCCTGAGTTTGTATCCTGCTATATTAAACATAGGAGAATGAAAATATAATCTAAACAGTAAACCAGTAAATCCACCTTTCTCTTTAAAAAATAACCACCAGTACTGTCAAGCTGATGTTCTGGTGCTTCTACCTTGAGTTAAATTATGTCTCCAGTGTCTCAAGTTACAACTTGTCTTCAGTGGTCTGTGTTCCACTCATTCCCTCCACCTTCCTGACTTTACCCTTCAGGCCTCTGTCGCTCGACTTCGCAACATTAATGGATGCGGACGTCTGGCAGTGCTACAGATTTGTAAGCGCTGATAACGCTTCTGCTTCGTTAAAAAGATTATGTTAGAAATAAAAGGCAGATGATTGGGTTAGAGTGAGGAATAACATATGACAATAAAGCCCATACACAGCGGGCTGTACGTCATTATGCCGGAATCACATTCATCATGATGTATGCTTTGTTTGTTATCTAAAAGATGTTTTTGTATTGGGCCTCTGGCTCCTTATATCTTGATCTTGGATGAATCATCTCTCCAAACACCACCCTTCCCTTTCAGACTGCAAGCTGATTCAAGCTGCCTTAAAGCGTCATCCTCAATGGAAGATGTTTTTAATAGCAGCACGGCACTTGGTAGAGAACATCAATACATGTTGTGTCTGCTTTTGCTTATTAAATAATCTTCTCTGTCCATATTTTCTCTGGTTCTTTTAAAGCCTGGCAAACACTGCATGATTGATTAGTCCTCTGTGTCTTCTGTGTTGCACACGATATTGTTTTGGGTGGCTTCTGTTTTCACACTGATCACAGGATTGGGTAGGTTAAAAAAACTTCAACATTAAATGCTACTTATTTATTGGTCACTCAGCACAGCTCACTGAAAGGGGACATAAACTTCAAATGCACACACCTGCACCCATATCATTATTGTTTCGAGTTTCCATTTAAGCTGTTTCTTTTTTTATTCACTTGACTTCCTCTATTTCTGTCAGTTTCCCTTCATTTGTCACTAGTTTTCTGGCTCATCTGTCTATAGTCACCAAATTACTCACCTGTAAACACTGTCCTGCCTCTCATTGTCCCCTCATAGACTCACAGTCAAATATTCCATTCGTTTTTGGCTGCAATCTCCTTATGTTGTTGTGTTTTACTTACATTTTTTCCTTATGTATTTTTGTTAGTTTCCTTTAGTTTCTAGTCAGCTCACACTGTGAAGAACCTTCTGCCTAGTTTGGGATTTTTGTCTTTGTGTCTTCCTCTCTCAAGTTTTGTTTGCCACATGTATGACGCTAGCGTTGTACAACCCCAATTCTGAAAAAGTTGGGGCATTTGGTAAAATGTAAATATTTTTGCAAATTTGCAAATCTTGAAAACACATCTTTTATTTCACAATAAAACATAGAAAATGTGAAATGTTTAAACTGAGAAAATTGACCATTTTAAGAACAAAATAAGGTCATTTTGAATTGGATGGCAGAAACGTGCCTCAAAAAGCTGGGAGAGGGCCATGTTTACCACTGTGTAGCATCATTTCTTCTTTTAAGAATAGTCCATAAACATCTGGGACATGAGGAGACCAGATGCTGGACCCTTGGAAGGGAAATGTTATCCTGTGTTCTTGGATTCTAGCTGCTCAACAGTCCTGGGTCTTCTTTGCTGGACTGCAGGTAGGCCAGTTCAGCACCCATACTCTTCTACTACGACGTCATGGTGTTGTAATAGATGCAGTATGCAGTTTAGCATTGTTTTCCTGAAATGTGCAAGTCCTTCCCTGAAAAAGACATTGTCTGGATGGGAGCATATTTTGCTCTAAAACCTATATATTCAATTCAATTCAATTTTATTTATATAGCGCCAAATCACAGCAACAGTCGCTTCAAGGCTGTATACTTTTCAGCACTGATGGTGGCTTTCCAGATGTGCAAGTGTCCAATTCCATAGGCACTGATGCACCCCCATACCATCAAAGATGCAGGCTTTTGAACTGAGTGTTGATAACAAGCTAGATGCTCCCTCTCTGCTTTAGTCCAGAGATCGAGGTGTCCATGTTTTCCAAAAAGAATTTCAAATTTTGATTTGTCCCACAACAGAACAGTTTTCTATTTTGCCTCAGTCCATTTTAAGTGAGCTTTAGCACAGAGAAGACTGCAGTGTCTCTGGATCATGCTTACAAATGGTTTCATCTTTGCATGATAGAGCTTTAACCGTCATTTGTGGATGGCACCATGAACTGTGTTCACAGACAGGGATTTCTGGAAGTGTTCCTGAGACCATGCAATAATTTCTCTGACAGAATCATGCTGCTTTTTTATGCTGTTTTTAATGCAGTGCCGTCTGAGGGCTTGAAGATCATAGGCATCCAATACTGATTTTCAGTCTTGTCCCTCACACACAGAGATTTCTCCAAATTCTCTGAATCTTTTGATATTATGTAGATGGTGATGAGATATTCAAAGTCTTTGCAATTTACATTGAAGAACATTATTTTCATATTGTTCCACAATTTGTAGAGACAGTTTTTTTTGAAGATTGAACCTCTGCCCATCTTTACTTCTGAGAAACTCTGCCTCTCGAAGACACCCTTTTTATACCCAATCATGTTACTGACCTGCTGCCAATGAACCTAATTAGTTGCAAAACTAAATTGAATTTCTGGGCGTAGCCAAGTGGTGGAAGCTTACCACTGTGGTGACCTCAGAATCTCATTTCTGCTTTTTGCAGATGATGTGATTCTGTTGGCTTCATCAGGTGGTGGTTTCCAGCTCACACTGGAGAGGTTGGGAGCTGAGTGTGAAGTGGCAGGACTAGCACCTCCAAGTTTGAGGCCATGGTCCTTAGCCAGAAAAGGGTGGAGTCCAGGTCAGGGACGAGTTGCTGCCCCAAGTGGAGGAGTTTAAGTATCTTGTGATCTTGTTCATGAGTGATGAGAGAGGGGAGCGGGAGACTGACAGACGGATTGGGGCTGTGGCTGCAGTGATGCAGACGCTGCACCGGTCTGTCGTGGTGAAGAGAGAGCTGAGCATGAAAGCGAAACTGTCAATTTAACGGTCAATCTACGTCCCTACCCTCACCTATAGTCACGAGCTTTGGGTAGTGATGGAAAGAATGAGGTCACGGATACAAGCGGTGGAAATGAGCTTTCTCTGGAGGGTGGCTGACCTCTCACTTAGAGATAGGGTGAAGAGTGCAGTCATTTGAGAGGGGCTCAGAGTAGAGCTGCTACTCCTCCACATCGAAAGGAGCCAGTTGAGGTGGTTCGGGCACCTGACTAAGATACCTCCTGTGCACCTCCTGGGTGAGGTGTTCTGGGCATGTCCTACTGGGAGGAGGACCCAGGGTAGACCCAGGACATGCTCGAGAGATTATATCTCTCGACTGGCCTGAGAATGACTCGGTGTTCCCCTGGATAAGATGGAGGAGGTGGCTGGGGAGAGAGAGGTCTGTGCTTCTCTGCTTAGGCTGCTGCCCCCGCGACCTGGCCCCAGATAAGCAGAAGAAAACTGATGGATGGATGGATGGATGCAAAATATTCCTCCAGCTGTTTCTTTTTAGCATCACTTATTTTTCCAGCCTTTTCTTGCCCCTGTCGCAACTTTTTTGAGATGTGCTACTGCCATCAAAATCAAAATGAAATTGTTTTTTCTTAAAATGGTACATTTTCTCATTTCAAACATATGTTTTCTGAGTTCTATTATGAATTTTAAAAAATTATTGAGATTTGCAAATCATTGCATTCTGTTTTTATTTACATTTTAAATAGCGTCCCAACTTTTTGGGATTTGGGGTTGTATTCATGAATGGGTATACTACTGGTATACTCTATTTGTGTCCACTTACACACATTTATTTTACAAGAGTAAACAAATCTAAAATTAGTTGGGAGAATGTCTGAGCCATACAGTGTCAGTCCAGCTTAAACAGACTAGTGCAGCAACAATTAAGCCTAAAATTGCACAAATATTCCAGTGGGAGCCTGAAGTATTCAAGACAAACCATAAACAGGAAATATTATATTTCTTTATAAATATATCAAGCACATTCTACATTAGTTTTTTACTCATTACTGGCATCTTCCTTTGTTTAGCTCCATGGGCTAAACCAAAAGCCCTCATAGGCCAAAGAGTACCATGGGAGGAGGTACAAAAGGCTCCCTTTAGCCTCAGACTGGCTCTGTGTTTGCCACTGTGATAACAACATCCTTCAAACCACTTTCCCAACAAATGGCTTGGCTGATCAACAGACTCCTTTTATTGTCACCTCACAAAAGCGTTGATTTAATCTGTGAGGCATCACATCATTGGAATGAGCAGTGACTGCAGTCATACAAAATTCCTGATTTGGAGTGTGATACCCACAGGGTGCAATGATATAAAAGAAATTCAGAGCCCTGTTTAGAGATATGACCTTC
Organism: Heterochromis multidens; assembly: GCA_015108495.1. Taxonomy (NCBI): domain Eukaryota; kingdom Metazoa; phylum Chordata; class Actinopteri; order Cichliformes; family Cichlidae; genus Heterochromis; species Heterochromis multidens. The sequence goes on from VUQS01044059.1 coordinate 44,147, forward strand.
TACTAAACCCTCAACATAGAAAGAGTGCGGTCTTTGTATCTCTCTATGGGATGAGTCGCTGAAGACAATGAGACAAGCTTCAATGTGGCATTTAGGTCGATGGACCAACAATGTGTATAGTGTCGAACTGAGATGATCCGATTATGAGGCTGACAAAGTGGATGTCAAGTGTGTTGTACATTTCATTCAGTGTTGGACAGCGAATATGTGCTCACGTAGTTCCATTCACATCGTCTTGACCCTGGACAACACAGTCCATCACTCAACTTTACTCCACACAGAAGTTCATGAAAAAACTTGCTCGATATTTAGACAATGTCACCCCACAAAGTCATTTATTAGATAGCTGCCAAATAAATATCTCAATGGTCTTAAAACAAGAATACATCTGTTTTGAATTCATTTAAAAGTTTCCCTCTAATCCAAAGGAAAACTGTTTTATGAACCCTTTATCCCTCAGCATTAGGCATTTTAAAGTTAATAATCTAAGCAATTTTTTAAAATTACATTACACATATAAAACTTTTCAGCAATGTGATTGTTTAGAAACAATGGCTATGTCACTTTAGATAATACAGAAACCTCACTGTTTGTTTGCACCTCTGTTTTTTGTTCCCTATAGAGGTATAAATATATGAATGCCAATATATATGAGCTAGAAAAAATGAACTGCCCTGATTCTTCATGGCATTGATTCAACAAGGCTGATTTTGGTCCATATTAAGAGGCCCAAAGTGTGCCAAGAAAATATCCCCCACACCATTACACCACCAGCAGCCTGAACTGTTGATATAGGGCAGGATGGATCCATGCTTTCATGTTGTTTACACCAAATTCTGACCCTACCATCCAAATGTTGCAGCAGAAATCAAGATTCATCAAACCAGGGAACGTTGTTCCAATCTTCTATTGTCCAGTTTTGGTGAGCACATGAATGTGAATTGTAGCCTCAGTTTCCTGTTCCTAGCTGTCAGGAGTGGCACCCGGTGTGGTCTTCTGCTGCAGTAGCCCATCTGCTTCTAAGTTTGATTTGTTGTGGGTTCAGAGATGCTCTTCTGCATACCTTGGTTGTAATGAGTGGTTATTTGAGTTAGTGTTTCCCTCCTATCAGCTCTAAGCAGTCTGATCATTGTCCTCTGACCTCTGGCATCAACAGGGCATTTTCACCCAGAGAACTGCCGCTCACTGGATATTTTCTCATTTTCAGACCATTTTCTGTAAACCCTAGAGATGGTTGTGTGGGAAAATCCCAGTAGATAGGCAATTTCTGAAATACTCAGACCATGCCACATTCAAAGTCACTTAAATGACCTTTCTTCCCCATTCTGATGCTCAGTCTATATGCCTAAATACATTGAGTTGCTGCCATGTGATTGCTGAATAGATATTTGCGTTAACAAGCAGTTGAACAGGTGTACCTAACAAAAGTGGCCGGTGAGTGGGAACTAAGCTAACAGGCTACTGGCCTTATCCTTACATTTTCTATACATATTGAGAGTACGGTGCCCAGGTGACTTCACATGGAACTTGAAGTGCGCACTTAGCAAGGTAGTTGAGAAAGTTACGCTTAAATGAAGAACTTGTCAGCTAAGCAGACAATCAGTGTATTATGCAAAGAAGCACGAAGATGGACCTTTTTTGACAGTGCAGGGTAAATGGACTGGCTCTTATATATTGCTTTTCTACTCTACTTGAGCACTCAAAGCACTTTATACAACATGTCTCATTCACCCATTCACACACACATACATACAAGCACTTTTTTCTATGTCTAGGTGCTTTCTGTCTTACATTCTATATTCCATACAGCTTTCTATATAACTACAAAGAACGGGGTTCAGTATCTTGCCCAAGGATACTTTGGCATGCAGACTAGGTCAGCCAGGGATCAAACCACCAACCTTCCAATTAATAGATGACCTGCTCTACCGCCTGAGCCACAGCCACCCCGAGTGCACGTACACTTTGACCCAGTGGATTTTATGATGGAAAATATAAGCTACTTGTCTTACCTTGACAAACGGCATCGCTGAAAGGGGTGCAGGACTGTAACTCCAACTCGTCCTCACAAGAATTACAGGGAATACAAGGCTCCCAAAAGCTTTCCTGGTCCGAATAGGTGTCCCCATTGCAATTCTCACACTTTGTGTCATGGTCATCCTCACAGCTGTACAGCATTCCCTGACCTTCAGGACATTTAGTGCAGGGTTGACACTTCTGTGAGGTTTTATTCAGGTAGTAACCATAGTTGCACACACAAATGGCGTCGGTGGAGTCAGTGCAGGGAGTATGCATGCGGAATAGATCTGTGCATTGCGTGCACGGCTGACATTTCTCTGTGTGACTGAAGCTTTCTGAGAAGGTTTCACCTGAATAAAGAGAGAAGAAAATTGACATTAAAGTTTTGATTTGGCAGAAGGATGACTGTATATGCTTTTAAAGGAATGCTAAAGAAACAGCAGTCTACAGGTAATATTCTGACAAAGTCTTTGTTATAAAAAAATATACAGTTTGAATGTCTCTCAGTTTTTCATGACGCTGTTTTTGAACATTTCCACAGCATATTGAGTTGGCCCCTGCGAATAGCTTAATGGCAGTCAACAAGGCTGATATTAACCAATACCCATGTAACCCATTGTTACTGATACCACTGACTGATACTTTCAAAGAAGGCAAGAATGTATATATAACCTTATTCTTCTGCACCTGCAACCACTCCAGTGATCTTATTGCCCAAACTGTCAACACTAGTTACACACTTCCAGTTAGAATGACTTAACATTGAGCATTACTCAACTAACTGGTACTGTGATTGGCTGTTATTGATTAGGTTTCATGTCTTTATTTTTTGGGTTTACACACATGCCTAAATGAAAATTTTGACTTTCTTTTAAACATTAGTGGTTGTATATTGTCAGACTATGTATGCACTTCTTTATTCCTATTTATTTTGAAATCCATTTTAATGTTTTTTTTCAACATCTTTTGTTTAATGAGTTTTAATGAGTGAGATTGTTATCTCACTTCTACGGTGGCCCTGAGAGGTCAAATGCACTGCAGCCTAAGAAAACACCAGCAAATAGAAAAATGCTGCCAAAGTACATAAAGCACAATGGAAGTAGAAAAATGCTGCATTTTTTTCTCCCTCACAACACCAATGAATCCTCCGCTTCTTTTAAGCGTGTCTCAGTGCAATCCTTCATGTTTTGGTTTCTGTCACTTATTGTCTCCCCAAAAACACTTCCATTGTGTTTTCTGAGATGTTGTTTTTTTCTACTTCTCTTGTGTTTTTCGTGCTTTTGCAGCGTTTTTCCCTTTGCTGGTGTTTTCTGAGGTTGCAGTGCGTTTGACCTCTCAGGGCCACCATAGAAATCAGTGTTCTAAAATCAAGCTGGGACATAGGAACTCAGCCATAAGGTTATTTTTCCTGGAGGGTATGTAAATGCAAAGAGGTCGCTTGGAACAAGAAAGGACTTTAAGAATATTTTAAAAAAAAATGTTTTTAGATAATTAACGTAATTACATGAAATGTTTTGTAAATGGCACGTAGTACAGTATATCTGCAAAACTTCCTAGGACAGATATATCTGCAAAAGACGCAATCAATATTGCATGTTTTATGGAATTGTATTTCGGCTGGATAGAGAACTGGGAAACCCACTAAATTATGCAACAGGCCCATTTGTAAGAGCAGCTTGTGTGTGTGTGTGTGTGTGTTTGGGGGTATGTGTGTTTGCATGTGTGTGTTAGAGACTGGTGGGGGTATACTGTAAGAATTTGTCTGAAATGCTGACAATATTCTTTATAAATTCTGTCAAAAATGTGTATTTATTTTCCATTTCCAGCTTCTGACTCTTGTGGACTTGCAGTTTGTCACTGACTAATGTAATAAACTAAACAAGTTCAATCAAGAAGTTTTTGTTCAAACAAAATAAATAATCTGTGTCCTAACATTGGAAACTATGAAAAGCATTGTGCCAATGTTTTTAAATTGAACAGAGCAAATATGGTAATATAGTTCAAGTAAAGTAAGAGGAACTAAACTGCTCCAATAAAGACATATTTTAAGATGATGCAAAGATATAATTTTAAAGATGTTCAGTATTTTATCAGAATCAAAATTCTGAATCTTGGTTTAAAATGAGCTTAAATGATTAAGCAATTATCAACATAGTGCAGGTTACTGTAGTTTCAGTTTTCTTTTTTTTCCATCTTTAAACCAAACTAAAATAAACTGGTCTCTGGTGGGAGACAGAAGGATTTTGGTATGCAGTCTGCCATGACCCTTTGTAGTTCAGCGTCTGGTAGCATATCAAGTTTTTTCGGTCTGCGTCACTGGCCCACCAACCTCGGCAAATGCTCTGATGATGCAGAGATTACAACAGAGATGAGGAGAGACAGACAGACACCGACAGACAGAGAGAAGAAAAGAAGGCCGTGTCATTTGAGAACCAGATGAATCTGTGTGTGCAGTTCTGCCTTAAATTGATGGTGTCAAATGTGGGTCCTTCACATTTTTGTTTAATTATGTCTTCAAAAGTGGACTATTGTCCCTTCTCTTTATGTGGGCCTGTTGGTGTCCAGTCATGTACCAAAACCCTACCGCCACCACCGCTCTCCCCCTCACCCCCTTTATGTCCCACAAAGCCCTCCCTCTCTCAGCCTGCCCTCACTCCCCCTTCCCCATGAGTGCTCTCAGAGCCATTATCATAATGCCATGCATCAATAATGCAAGTCAATACATTAATAACACTAGGCTGCAGCATGGAGAGAAGAGCTGGGTGGTGGGGGTTGGTTATGGGGCGGAGAGGGAGAACAGACAGTCTTTTCCTGGCTCAGCATATCATATCATAACTTTCACTGCTTGTCTAACACTGAATCCCTCGCTTTGTTTTCAACACCCATAAAAGGACTCCTGACTTTATCCTCTGTGGCTGCTACTGCACAGCATGTGTGTTTATGTATGTGTGTTAGCCTGTGTGAGTGTGTGGGAGTTTTCCTGGACATGTTTGTACGTGCGTGTGTGTGTGTGTGTGTGTGTGTGTGTGTATGAACCATTAACTGTTGGCTGAGAAGTTTGCCTTGTCTCCATTCCAGTTGTACAGCTGTACTTGCTCTATTTCATCTCTACTTATCTGCTTATTCTGCCAAACTCGTCCATGTGTTTTGGCTAGCCATCTTTTTTAGCACTTCTGCCAGGTCCCTGTTAAATATCTGTACTAAATGAAGCCTAGGAGGTCTTATAAACAGATCTCTGTGCAATCAGATTCAATTAAAAATAGGCAATATGCCTGAAACAACACATGGAAGGACATATGGTGGGTGGAAGCTGATAATCAGGAAATGCAATGTTTCTGTTGCATTATTTTTAACACTTCCAGGGAAAACAAAACAGTAACATATTAAGGTTTTTTATGTGAGAGTTGTCCAACATATTGGATGTGATACCACCAGTTGTGAGGGAAAAATGTGCATTCTCCAGCTGGTTGGCAAGTGGCTCCTGAAGGTTGCTGGCTGTTGCCAGGTGAAACTGGTTGCACAGAGCGTGCTTCACCACAAAAACCTCCTTCCAATTGCTTTGGCCACTACCAGGTTTCCACAGTTACTTGTAGTTTGCATGGAAGACGCAAACACTCACTAACTACTATCCAAGAGGCAATAAAACTTGAAAAGTGTGAAGCAAACTGGAAACAGAGAACGTTCACCTTCAAAGCAAAAGTTGTCCCTCAGCGCTGAAGCTGGCATGTTTCAAAAGGTGCAACTTTTACACTGAAGATAAACGTTCTCCATTTCCAGTTTGTGTTGCACTTTTGACAGTTTCACTATCATTCAGCAAGTAGTTGGCAAGTGTTTGCAGATAAGCCAATGTGTTCCATGCAACCTTCAGGCAAGCACAGCAATCTGCTAGCAACCAAAGCAACTGCAAGGAGGTTTTTGTTAACCGGCTGGGGAATACACATTTTTCCCTTGCGACCAGTGGTTGCCAGATGGTTGAGGCCTCAGATGGTCCAGTCCCTAGGCTTCTTTTTACTATACCTGTAATTCTAATAAATAACAAGTTTATTTATTATTTACAGTAAACTGGAAACAGCTATCAGTGTGTGGTTCATATATTCGGACAAATAAAATACAGCACATTTTCTTCTTAGTGTTAAGGTTGCTTCTACATTGTGACTCAAAACCACATGAACACACCAAAACTGAAACAAGGGACCATCCCAGGAGCATGTGAACACACAGAAACTTCCCCCAGTCTAATAATACAGCACAGACTACACTCTGATCTGACTTGGCTACCACAGTGGGGAAACAACACAGTGATGATGCGAATGTGACTATGAATGACATATTTTTACAAAAACCCTTGTGAAATCAAATATTAAAGGAGGAGGTTTGATAACCAAGCTGTAATCAGGTTTCTGTAATATAGAAACTTCAGTGTTTTTACAACATGTGTCTTTACAACATCATTAAAATGTTATCTCATGAAGAGATATCTGCTTGGATTTTTTTTTTTTTTTTGAGCGAGAGCAGAGCTTGTCACCATCTGTTTGTTCACGCCTGAGCTGAATGAGCGCTGTAAGACTGATAATTATTATCCTTCGAGACTTTTCAAATAACAGTAATTTTAAGCAGATAACAGAAGTTTTTTTATAGCAATAGAGCAGAAGATAATTTATGACAAGCAGTCCAGAACTAAATGCTTTTATGCACAAAAGCAATACAGTATTAAGTCGTAGACTAACCCTTCTTCTGAGAAACACTTAAAAACGCATACATCTTTTCAAAGAAGACCCACAATCCTAAATAAATAAATCATCTACTTCCACATTCTCATGACTTCTCTCATGACCTGAAGTCTAAATTATTTTCTGAGTGTGGGCCTCCTTGGCTTATGGGATACCATCCTCCACTGGCTCAGGGAAGTTTACAACCACTTCCTGGGCTGATTGCAGGATGGTTAGGGAATTCATACAAGAAAAGCTCTGGCTATAGACCAACCCTGTCCTCTGCAGGTCCAAGCTGACCTCAGATTCTAAAGTTCCAAAAACATTTAATCTTATTGCATTTTCCCTATGCTTACAAGTAGAAATGTACCTCACTGAGAAGACTTTAAATGTCTTTCACAGCTCTTCAGTCATCATTCATGCTTACTAAATCCACTGTGACATAACAACTTATCTGATGCACTACATATCTTCCACTGGCTTTTTTTTTTTTCTTCCTGTGTTAACATTTGGAGCTGGTCCCACTCTTATATCCTCTCAACATCGCTGTCCTCAGAAAGCCTTACAATCCAACACACTCTCTTTCCCTACATGGTAAAGGCCACGAAGAGGATCGAATGCTGGAGAACAATTATGTCTGGCATCCAGTTTACTTCCAAATATCCAACTGAATAAGTCTAATGCTTTACATTAAATGCAAACATATCAAGAAGTTTTTTTTGTTGCTTTTTGGCATACAACACAGTGGTTTCATAACAGTGATAATCTAATTTCATCCACACTAATGCTGAGGTCTGTTTTGTTAGGTAATCTAACTGGGAGCTGTTTTTAGGTGCACTACATGAATCAAGGGATGCCTTTATCAAATCAAATGTTAACTGGACAACCCTGAAATTCAAGGACTCCAAGCATAACTACTTTCATGATCCTGTGACTTTTCATCAAGCGCTACCAGCAAAGTTTTATCCAATTAAAAAATAATTTAAAAAATCACACTCCCAAACACTGTGTCTTAATAACTTTGATGATACCTGACTTCAGGTTTTGCAACTGTAGGTTTTCAGTTTGGAACAAAATACTGCTTGGATTCCAGTCAGTCTCTGCTGTGTGTTTATTTCTCATCAGAAAGCATTAGCAAATTAATGAATGAGCTGTACTGGTTACAAGCCTCAGTGCAGAGCAGTATGAGCATGCTATGTAGCCTCTGTTTGTGATCATCAGTGTTTCATCTGACAGAAGAAGATGATAAACTGATGTCCTGAAATTCGCTCTCTGTCTTCTTCATACTTCCTGAAGCTTACTACTGTGAGTGGCGTCCCTGGAGAAAACTTGTTTCCAACAGCAGTTTATGCAGGATTGTAAATCAGTTGCAATCAAAGTTTGACGTAGAATCCAAAATCCCGTTGCTAAACCGTAAGACCATGAATAACTTTTGGTACTATATTAGCCTTCTGTAGTTTTTGCAAAGCTATAATTTGCTAGTAGGATATCAGCAGTGGCACTTTTCATCTGTATTAGGCCACAAGGGTGCACATTTTCTACACCGATGTTTGATCAAATGATTTCTTGTGGGATTGCTACCTTATCTTTTGTCCCCCCCTGTTCCACTCCATTAAAAAAAAATCCTGTAAACACCCCTGGTATAGCTTCTTGAGACTTTATTTATCTCACTTACTAGCTACCATGCTCCTAGTGACAAATCAAACATGGTGATGTGTAACGGGTAAAGTTTGCCCGTAGACTGTATACAAAAAATTGACAGAACTATGACTTCACCCACTGATTTATGAACTTTACTTTAGAAGCCTTGACTTGAGCATTTTTGCTGTTGACATCTCAGCTTTTTGAAACCAGAAGTCACATGTGAGGCCTCGATCTAACCGGGAAAACTGAGGGACACTGCGTGCTGGTACAATAGCAAGTTTTCAATCACAAGAAGGAGCCATGCCCTGAAGTATACCCTGCTTTATTGTTTATTTTAACCTAAATGGGACCATAATTTACTAAATGAACATAATGCTATATTCCCATTGACTTTAAACTAGGGATCGAGACCATAAACTCATAAGCAAAGTGTTTACAGAGATCATAAATCAAGTAAGAAGTTGGGTTGATGTCTGTTATGATTTGACTTCTATTTGCAGCCCAATGAGCACCCCTTGCTGGTCATTAGAAAGAATGCAGGTTTAAGTCCATTCAAATCTGGCTGCTACTTCCATCTTTTATAACCAGTCTGTTTGTTTACCATATTACAGTCTTGATTTGTTAACCCTTTAACGCCAAGTGTATCATATTTGATACATAAGTTTTTTTGAGTTTTAGAGACTTCTAAATCATCGGTGTGATTTTTCTTTTGACCGTGAAAAACCTAAATAAATTACACCATACATTTTTAAGCGATAAATTACAAAAAATAATAAAATAAACACTCCATTTTCAAAAAGTTTGAATTTTCTGGCAGTTATTTCATGGTTCAGGATTAAAGGGTTAATGTTTGAGTGTATGTGTGTGCCTTTTTTGTATGTCTATTTGCATTTGTGTACATCAGAAATTCCTGAGTATATGAGGATACCTGTTCACATGAAATTTAGGCAGTTGTTTTTGTGATACTCACTATCAAGGCAGGGAGCACAGACAGTCTGTTTGGCCCCGCATGGTTCGACGACACCCTCGCCGGGCTGACACTGCTGGCAGCATTCCCCACTGTCTGTATACTGGTTTGACGGACATTTCTCCTTATTGGCCAGAGTCCCAACCTGCCAAATGACCGAAGCATCATTCGTAACTGTCATTTAGAATCAGCAGCAAGCATAAGATACTCAGTACAAAAAACACAAACAGAGTTTTATGTTTTGCCTTGAGCGAAACATTGTTTCATATTGTGCAACAAGTGCACTTCAAACAAAGAGTGTTTTTCCAGCCATTGGCTGGAAAGGCCATCAAGCTGGAAAGAAGCACCAGTATTTCACAAGAAAGAGCACTAGAAAGAGAGAGAAAATAAACAATACTCTAGAAAACGGAAATCTTTTTTACTGTCTGGCATTCACTTAGGTTGATTTTGGAACGACCAGTGAGGACCCTGCAAGAAAGCGGCAAGAAAAATCGGAACAGTTGTGAGATGATTAATGGGAAAGCTACACAAAACTGTCCACTTTCCCGGATTTGTCGCTATTTTCTCTGCTATTGTGCAATACTATGTTTTCTTTTCCTTGACTGGTTTCTAAAAGCATTCAAATGAAAAACAAATGATTCTCTAATTAAATTTCTTACAACTTGTAGGCACATGGAACCTCTAGCTCGAGGTCACAAAGAGGTCCTGCTTTGGGTTTTTTTAAAGGATCACATGCAAAAAAAGTTCAAGACTCATTCAAGCCCCAAGCTGTGTGGGTGTTCATAAAGTACCAGTGAACAAAATCACACATCCTCACAAAGGAAAGCTGGTCTTCTTTACATTCTTCAAACAACAACCTGGTGAAGACATTTGTGTGAAGACATTTGTGTGTGCTTATGCATAAATGCATGAGTGCACACACTTGCACGCTCACGCCTGAGCTGGGACGTGTCTGTGTTTATTGTTACGACCTATGAATGTGCATGGCCTTTGACATTATATCTAATAGCTAAATCTTTGCTTTCTCACACTGTCTTCTGCACACCTTAATCTCTAAAGCAAACGTGGATAAAAGCAGCGACTGCCCTCTGACACAGAGATGCTTGTCTTTCATTCTCTCCAAATACATGATGGGGGGTATTTTTAAGCCGATACATATGAAATTAGGACCTTCTGCTGTTAGGCAGTGTATCGCTTGCTAGTAAGCAGATCAGCCTCAGATGAGAGGTGAAAAGAAAATTGTGTTTTAGTCTTGTTTGACCACATAAAAACTATCCATCCATCCATTTTCTTCCGCTTATCCAATTAAGGGTCATTGGGAAATTGGAGCCTATCCCAGCTGCCATAGGGAGAGAGGCGGGGTACACTCTGGACAGGTCGCCAGTCTGTCACAGGGCTAACACAGACAGCCACTCATACTCACATTCACACCTACAGGCAATTTAGAATCACCAGTTAACCTAACCACACTAACTGCATGTCTTTGGAATGTGGGAGGAAGCTGGAGTACCCGGAGAGAACATGCAAACTCAGAAAGGCCACAGCCCGAAGGTGGATTCAAACCCAGGACCTTCTTGGTGTGGGGAAACACATAAAAACTATCAGAAGCGTAATTCTGTACAAGTGCATCTCATCACATAAGCGACAGGTGAGTCTGTTTTATGAATATTGTTTAAGGCGCATTTTTTCCTACTAAATCTAAGTCAGAATGGCCAATACATTAATTATGACAGCTTGAGGATGGGTGCACTCATGTGGGTATGTTGACGGGCGCATTTGTGTGAGGGAGGTGCAATCCTCTGACAGGCGTCAGTGTTCAGGTGTGTGTGGAATGCTACTGACAAGAAGAGGAGCTCCACGAAACATCAAATGTCCCCTCAAGCACCTCCGCTGAATCAGCTGGCAGATAATGTCTGTGTGTGTGTGTGTGTGTGTGTGTGTGTGTGCGCATATACACTTTCATGTGGACCTGCACAAACACAAACTCCCTTTTGCTCTTAACGGTGTCACGGTTCATTCACCTTCAAGCCTTTGGTATTCAATTTTCCATCCTCTTCATGTTCAAGAATGTTTTCAGCCTTGAAACGTTCCATGAAAAATGTCTGATTATATCTAATCCTTCTTTATTTTCATACAAATACACAGACTCTGGGAAACGAAGACAATTCACATTCATCACCTCAAGCTCATAATGTTGCTGTGACTGTTTTACCACCAAACTGGCCTTTCACATTCAGTTCTACCTGCAAAGTTACCATGTGAGTTGTGACACTTTCCCCGTGCAGTGACTTTAAGCCTCTGAAACATTTCACTTTGTAGCCTCCTCATCACTTCAATGACCTCGCTCTCCTTTCTTCACCACAGCACACGCTCTACCTCACGCTCACCTTTCGCAACAACGTAAATCACATCTGTCACTGCACACGCTCATCACTCTGCTGCCTCCCCTGAACTGCCCCCTTGTGCCCTACACACACCCATCAACACACGCACATTTGCACAAACACGTTAACAAAACTTACATGTGAACAAACCTGTTCCAAAATGTCAAACTGACACCTTTGAAATGGCTCCAAGTTCCAGCATTTTGGCAACTGCGTCTATCTTCTTTGACCCTATTCTAGCTCCAGGTGAGGGTGCAGCACCAAAATGTCTCAAAGATGGAAAAAAACTAGATTAAAGTGCATTACTAATGTCTGCTAGGCTGTGCAAACAGATGAATTAGAAGGCAAAGTGATTTTCAGCATATAGCTTGAGCAATAGAAAAAAAGGATGCATGGCACTGAGCAAGTTGTAGCTCGACCTGCACGTTTCCTGGTTCTTAGATGGGAATTTGTGAGCTGCACTCTCCAACTTTTGTCAGGCAATTTCCCTGAAGCAAAATCAAGAAGTAAGAAGAACACACACACACACACGAATGTGCAGAAGCATCTGGACATGCCATTTCAATGCTCCAACCAATCTTACTAATGCAACAGTCAATTTTCAGTTGGAGGCACTTAACCTCTGGACCTCAGCTGTCAGCGCTTGTTAAGCCATTAGAGTTCCACTAAACCAGCCTTCCAATAAGCTGGGCCTAATTTTAATCCAGACATGATCCTAAACTGCTGTTGGCCCACTTGGTGGCAATGACATTACAACCCATGCCTTGGCAAACAACGCTGAATCATCATTTTGTGAAGTAAGAGGCAAAGAGAGACAAAGAGAGAAGAAGCGAGCGAAGTGAGCGTAAGGGGAAAGGAGGAGAGGAAAAGTGAGGGGGTGGGTAGGACGGGTGGTTCAGACTCTATCAATATTACATGTGCTGAGCCAGCAGAGGATGCATACCCATCAGTGGGAGCAGCTGTCATGTATCAGTGATGCAGCCAGCTCCAAAAACCAAGACCTTGATGAGCTCACGGCACAGACTGACTGTGTCCATGTGCTGTGACTCTGCATAGTTTTCATGTATTCTCTTAAGGTGGTGGATTTTTCTTCCTTCTCCCACATGTTTGTGTTGTCTTTGTCAGTCTTCCTCCCTCTGTGTTTACTTCCATCTCCCGTATTTTCTTTTTTTTTCCTCTTGTGTGTCTGTGCAGCTCATCTTCCAGGCCCTCATGGTGGTGAGAATCTGTGCAACGCCTGGAAATCGCCCTACAGGTCATGTTATTAATTTATGTTTGCAAGCTATAATTTTACCACCTATCATTTTCGCTGTAAATCTGCTGCACATCTGTCTGTCCTGGAAGAAGGATCTCTCCTTAGCTTCCCCCATGAAGTTTTTTCAGAGGTGACATTTAACTTATCCTATCTACAGATCACAGAACAGAGGGTGTCCTGCTGTATGTAGTGCAAAGCCTCTTGAGGCAAATTTGTGATAATGGGCAAACTTTCACAAACTCCGTAAATTCACCAAAGTTAAACCAAACGCATGCCTTATTGGTGATCTCCTCCACGGAGCCCACTGTGACATTGTTATTGTCCTGCTGTCTGTGGAGCCACATGTAACTGAGAAGGGTGGAACTACAGATCCGCAACTGAGGCTATAGAGTATCAACCTGAATGGCTGCTGCATACATCCATTCTGCATTACAATGCCAAGCCAGGGTTGCGGGTAGGACAGGTGCAAAGACACGTACATATGGCGTTTTACAAGTACCACATCAAAAAGAGTTTAAAGTAATCGTTATCACCTGACATACAGTAGTATCTTACTCAAATGAAGTGAAAAGTACAGATTTTTCGGAAAGTTTCCTCTCATAAAGTCAAGGGCGTGACAGGTTGGACGGGGGAAAAACACGTGAAAGACAGAAAACTTTCCCACATACTCACACCAGTTATTAACCACCTTCTCATTGGACTATGTTGATGCGCAACTGGGCATGGTTTCTGCGCACAGTGTGACAGGAAACCTTTATCCAGGTGAAGTTCATGGCAAACATTAAACACCCACGTTGATTATGTAAGAGACTACTCACCGCTCCGAGCAACACTGCTACGAAAACGGAATAGATTCTGTATCTTCTTTGCATCTTTCCAGGGAGGTCAACCGTCGGATGCAACGCAGAATGATGCGGATCTCAGTGTTTAGTCTGCACTAAACTCGGCTGTCATTATTGCGTGTCTTTGCAAATCTTTTTGATTCTGCTGTTGGGGGGAAATAAACTCTCCAAGTAACTGAGCTCTGTCAGGTGTGTAACGCAGCGGGAAGCCACTCAGTCCGTAAGCACTAGCTGCAGACACAATCCACTCGCTGAGACTGACCCATCGGATTCTCGGCTGCGTGCGTTTCTTTCCTCCTACAGCGTTTCATATGGCAGAAGCGCTCAGCTCAGCGGCTTCAGGGAAGGACCCATCTCCCTCTCCACGCCCACAAGACGCACAAACACACACACGCGAACTAGCCCCCCCCCTTTAAATGGTAAAATCACATTGTTGTTGAGTCAACCAACTTTTTAGAAAAACAGACTGACTTCTATCTATATAATTCTCCTTTAAATAACTTGGAAATAAGGCCATCCATCAGATTGCTGTCTACCGTTGCCTGACGCGCCGTGCCTGAAAACAGAAGTCACCTCAGTCACACAGCCATACATCGTCTGACATTTGCAGCAGCATCCACGCTGATGCTGCACAACGGAACAAAGAAAGTTACCTTTAATCAGAATGATGCTTAGATCCCAGAATCCTCTATCCCATCACATGAAAATGAGTCATTTTCATGTTATTATTATTATTATTATTATTATTATTTAAAAATCTGACCTATTTAAAACCCATGGTACATTATTTATCATCTGAAGGGAAGTGGAATGAGAGGGCTGCTCTTCTCAGAAACACTGGTGCCTTTATGCATAAGAAGAGGTGATGTACTGTTGGAGACTCCTGAGGCAAAAAAAAGAAAGAAAAAAAGATGGATTCAGATCGTGATATTACATGTTTCCAGCGCTGTACACAGCAGAACAGGCTACAGTGCTGGCAGAGATGTTTATGAGTTTTGCAAGTGGATGGGTTACAGACTGTCATGTTTGTGCAATATCTCCACTTGCTGACAATCCCTGAAGCAAAATAAATTATATTGTAGCTCTCTCTTTTTTTTTAATGGGGTTCACTTGACTCAACACTTGACAAGCTAAAGGGCATTGAACTACTTGTTACTCATACAATATGATTCCTGGAATTATAATAAAACTCATTAAGGAGCATAATTAAAGCCATTAATTTAAGAGTAGTATAGTTCTCACACTCCTTGTGGTGTAACATTTTTTTGTTTTAATTTTGTGACGTAAATCTGCTTATTAATAAAGAATAACAGTTGCAATGCCATGCTGTCCTCAAAGTCTACCTCATCTCCCAGTGTAGGTATCGATTACGGTAAAGGCCAATTTGACCCTCATATTCATCAATATTGTATTTGAACCCTCTGACTTCACAGTTGGAAAACATTGTGTAATGATGATGCAATACCTGCAGATCTGTTCTTGTACTGACTTTAATATCCATGAAGTTTTATGAAAATGTAATAATCTAATCAGCCAATGACATGGCAGCAACTCAATGCACTTAGGCAGGTAGACATGATCAAGATGACCTGCCAAAGTTCAAGCCGAGCATCAGAATGGGGAAGAAAGGGGGTTTAAATTACTTTGAACGTGGCATGGTTGTTGGTGCCAGGCAGGCTGATTTAAGTATTTCAGAAACTGCTGATCTACTGGGATTTTCCCACACAACCATCTCTAAGGTTTACAGAGAATGGTCCAAAAATATCCAGTGAGCAGCAGTTCTCTGAGTGAAAATGCCTTGTTGATGCCAGAGGTCAGAGGAGAATTGCCAGACTGCTTTGAGGTCATAGGAAGGCAACAGTAACTCAAAAAGGCACTGGTTACAACCAATGTATGGAGAAAAGAATTTCTGAATGCACAACACATCCAATCATGAAGCAGACAGATGGGTTTAGGGTTAGAAGTAGTAAACAACATGAAAGCATGGATCCATCCTGCCTTGTATCAACATTTAAGTCTGGTGGTGGTGTAATGATGTGGGGGATATTTTCCACAGTGTACCCATCTTCTGATGGCTGCTTCCAGTAGGATAACACATCATGTCGTAAAGCTCAAATCACCTGGTTTCCTGGGGATGACAATGAGTTCACTGCACTCAAATGGCCTCCACAGTCACCAGATCTCAATCCAATTGAGCATCTTTGGGATGTGGTGGAACGTGAGTCACTGCTGACAAATCTGCAGCAACTGTGTGATGCCATCATGTTAATATGGACCAAAATCTCAGAGGAATGTTTCCAGCACCTTGCTGCATCGATGCCACGAAGAAGACAAAAGGCGAGCCAACCCAGTACCAGGAAGGTGTAACTAATGAAGTGGCCAGTGAGCGTGTAACTCCCAGGTAAGTTTGTCAGACATGACAAGTGTTTATTCCTCTGTGAAGACTGATCTCTACTGTTAAAGCATGCGTGACCTTGATGTGTGTGTTGAAGATTTTTTACAAAATAAGAGTGATGGTGATTTATATAAAACATGAGGGTGTGTGTGTGTGTATGGGGGGGCAGCAGCAGATGAGGAGAGAGAGGAAGCTGGTTTGCTCTGAGAGATAAATAATACATGAATGCAAGGGGGGAAGGGGGGGGTGCACTGAAACAGACAAAGAGAAAGAAAGAAAGAAAATCCACTGAGAGGGCCAAAATAGATAGATCTAATTTACAGCGTGCCCCCTGCAGTTTATTAAGACAATCAGAGCTTCTTCCATCTAAAATCAACTACTGAAACATTTTTTTGTGCTGAGATGACATGAAGACAATTTATAACAACAGCACTCAGAGGAAGAATGCCTTAGCCAGTCACTTTGATAGGAGATTAGACCCTTCTGCTGGCTATTAAAGAGGGGCTTAACTCATTGCTAACACACCCAATAGGGGAATTATGAGTACTGAAGAGCGACATAAATTGTTAAATGATATGTTTGTTTGTTTTTTTGCCAGTTAGTTTGTAAAATGTTTAACATTTTTATTTTCGTGGACAAAAAATATCTGAAAATTGAGAGATATTTTCTCAAAAAATCCAGAGCTGATATAAAATGCAGATTTCAAGGACACAGTCAATGTGGCAAAGATCAAGTAAAACAGAAGCTGTGACCTATTAAGAGTCCATTTATGATCAGTTTAAATGTGTTGCTGTTGCAGTTTTGGTTATTTTTGTATCCCGTTTTATTCTGAAAGTTTCACTTGCCTTTTGGGTCTATGTTTGTCATATTTGCTGTCTTTCATTGGTTTCTTTACTTCCGCCCTTAGTTTCACATGTGTTATGTTAGTCCTCAGTGTATTTATAGTCCTCCCTGTCTCCTTTCATTTCATCTTCTGTCCAACTCTCCCTTCTTTCCTCCTCCTTTGTCTGTGTTAGTTTCTTGATTTTTTTTTTCCCCCTCTTTTTTTTCATTGTTCTGGTTGGTTTTATGGTTTTGGACCACCAGCTGGCCACCAGTCTCTTTCAATTTTGCAGAAATGTGTGTCATAATAAGTTATTGGAAACTGCAACCAGCCAAGTTAAAATTTGGATTTCTATGTTATTTTTGGAACAACATTTTGGTGCACTCATCAGTTCAAGTTCACCAGACGGGTAAAAAATAGAAGATTATGAAATGTGCAGGTTTAAAAAAAAGAACAAAAATGCCTCCAGTTTATCACATGCACAGAGACAAAGATCCAGATTCAGACACACACACAGACTGATGAAATCTGGAACAGACTGCTTTTCTTGGAACCTGAGATGGGGCAGTGAATGTCTCCTGGACCACCCGTCCTCTGTCCACTCACTGGTGACAGATGGTGTTATGTGTGTCCTCCTCCAACTCCCAAACACACACCAACACATACATCTTTTCTCTACACAATCACTGTTTTTCTTCGCCGACACCACCTGGGATGAGGACAGCACCTGTCACTCCTACATTAGCAGCAACACAGAAGCACAAACAGCCTGGAGATGAGATCCACAGTTTGGTTGCAAGCTTTCCTTCTAATGTACTGTAATAGCTGGAAAGGAGATCATATGACGAGCCAAGGAAGCCCTTGAATTACTCTGAGAGCACTCACACCAATGTAGGAGTGATATCAAGTTGTGTTTTGAGAAACCCTTCAGAGCACTGCAGTACTTCCCTGTTACACAGTGTATTTCAGTCTAAATCAACAAAACACCATCATCATGTGAAACAGGGGTTTTAGCAGCTGAGCCCGTGCAGATATTCTTAATTTAATTGTGTGTGTACCTGCAAAGAGATGGGGATGAAATGAGTAAACTTGTGTTAAAGTGAATCTTGGAGGGGGCCCAGATGGCAACAAACCCAGCTTCTTCCCACAGGACTCCCTCATCTGCACTGTATTGATCTGATCTCCATACTTCTTTTTTCTCTTTATTGTACACCCTCAGTCGATCCTCTGTTCACTAGCTGCCACATCTCATAGAAAAAAGTCAATAAACATCTCTTCACTAAGCCTCGTGCAAAACTAACTAAAACAAACATGCAGTTTTTTTTCTTTCTAACCCTCTCAGCCTACTAACTTCCTTCAATAGACATTTCTCTGAAAACTATTATGACCAAATATTTCTGTTACCGTGATGTTTACCCACATTCCTCTAAAATTCACAATGAATGAATGAAATTTCATAAACACTTCTATAAGCTTGACAAACAGGAATCCCACATTGTCAGTGCCACAATAAAAGTATGTGTAACTGTATGTTGATATTTTGTCCATGCATATGCACTGATGGCTATGGTTCAGTCTGCCATAACATCTGCGCATTTACATTTGTGTAAAACATGTTCGCTCACCCCCATTAATAAAAGCATTAGTCGTTTCTCTGCTGATGTACTGAAGAGAGCCGGCGATGTGGGGACTTTTCGGGGGGTTGAATTGCCCTTTGTATTGATCGGATTTGGACAAAGATGAGCCTCAGGCTGATGACTGTCAGTGCAGTCCATTATGCAGTCAGACATCAAATTGATCCTGACCCAGTTAAAAGAAATTATGTTCTGAGGAGGTTAAGGTGATACAAAGAAAGCATATTTCACTTCCCCTTTCTCCTAAAGTAAAAGAGGTTAACTTCAAAGTCATAAATGAGATTTATCCAACTAATTAATTCCTAAGACTGAAATTTAATCTGAATGTGAGCAACTGTGTATTCTGTGAAAATGATATTGAAAGATGGATCACCTGTTTTTCCATTGTGAATTGGTGAAAGCTTTCTGGAAAGATGTGGAGCTGACTACAGTCCAGGGTGATTCAGTTACCACATTAAACAGTCAGTGTAATTAAATTTAGGATACTGACTGGACTCTGTTATCGGGACTGTGTTGTTATTAGGGAAATTGTTTTTGCTAAACCATGTATAAAGAGATGGCTGAACCAATTTAAACTCCAGAGTAAGTCGCCAAAACTTGCGAATGACAAGAAAGCCTTTAAATGAGTTGTATTATTCAATCACTTTAATTTATTTTAAGATGAGCCCACTTTTGTATCTGAGATACAGTTCATGACTTGTCTTATTTTCACATTTTGTGTGTTCATTTTCTCATGTTTTACACCGGTTTTCTTTTTTGTTTTGTTTGTTGTTTGTTTATGCTCAAACTTGTGTATATACACTACCAGTCAAAAGTTTGGACACACCTTCCCATTCAATGTTTTTTCTTTATTTTCATGACTATTTACATTGTAGATTCTCACTGAAGGCATCAAAACTATGAATGAACACATATGGAATTATGTAGTAAACAAAAAAGTGTGAAATAACCCAAAAGATGTTTTATATCTTAGATTCTTCAAAATAGCCACCCTTTGCTTTGATCACTGCTTTCCACACTCTTGGCCTTCTCTCGAAGAGCTTCATGAGGTAGTCACCTGAAATGGTTGTCCAACAGTCTTGAAGGAGTTCCCAGAGATGCTGAGCACTTGTTGGCCCTTTTGCCTTCACTCTGTGGTCCATCTCATCCCAAACCATCTCTATTGGGTTTAGGTCAGGTGACTGTGGAGGCCAGGCCATCTGGCGCAGCACTCCATCACTCTCCTTCTTGGTC
>VUQS01044071.1:0-13182 GCA_015108495.1 Heterochromis multidens
TGGATATTCCAAAAAAAAAAAAAAAAAAAAGCTTTTTACCCTTACAGTTTTCTGCCATATTTTCTGTATCTCACTTGTCATCCCTTTCTTTCCCTTGCAATCACATATTGGATAGGGCTATATTCTGTCTGAATTTAGGGTCACTGGACCGGGAAATGGTTTCTAACCTCTGGGTCTCACTGCTGCTGCTCCCAATCTTTTATTTGTTAACCCAGGACATACACTTGTCTTTCACACACCCACACAAACACACATACACAGGCATTTGTTTACACAGGGACACTTCCACAGGAGCACATACACAAAAATACTATACTTGCAACATGTACACTGATTATTGCTCTTCCAGGATCTTAGTGGAGCTCTAATCTATTGAAAAACTGTCAGACAGTTTACACACACTCTCTCACACAGCATAAATCCTGCTCATCTCCCCATTCCTGATCAATAATGACACAAGAGATTACCAGCATTTCTAATGGTTCAATATTTTTCCATCTTCTTCATGTGACAAACAGGGATTAGGAACTCTGTGTTTAAACTCTGTGGGAGTTTAAAGCTGATCAAAAGAAGCCATTAAAATTATAATTACACCATTTAGCACAATTTGTATCTCTCTGGGTCCTCAATCGTAAATTTTAGAAACTGGTTGCTTAAAAAAGATGAAAAAATACTGTTAGCCAGAATTTCCTTTGGTCTGCATTATTCGATATTGTCCGAAGCCCATAGCCACTGCAGGAAACTTACTATGCTCCTGGCTGTATCAATACTGTGTAAATGTAAATAAAAATGCAGGGAATCAGTTTTCACTTTGGGATGTTTTACAGTTCTTGAAAAACACAAACAACAGATTAAACAAAAGGTAAATATACACATAATGTAGCCAGGAAAGCAACACTGGTCCTCATATTTGCCTGTTGTAAAATCAAATGTTTTCAAATTTATTTCATTAATTTGCCTTTAAAAAATACTCACTGAATCCCTACATTTGTCTGAAACATTCAGAGACAATTTTATGTAAATATGTATTTCAATCTGTCTTTTATAGTAATAAGACTTCAGGTTAATACACATAAAACCACTTGGTTAAGTTTAGAAAAAGATCATGGTTTAGGGTAAAATAAGCTATTCACAATGTTAACCACTTGTAAAAAGACAAACTTCTCTCATCTGTAACACATTTTCTTTTTCATGATGCTGACATGTCCTGCAACAGTGACAACACCAACAAAAAACATCTGGTCTGAGGGAATTCCAAGTCTATAAGACTGCCTGCACTTTGAACAATGACACTAAAGCTTTACCCTTCAGCTGTGAGACGAAACATCAGTTTGTGACAAAATGGGGGAGTGACATTGCTCTAAAGATGTAACCTATTAAGAATTTTTTGGACAAAAAAAGAAAATAAGATACATTTTAAATCTTAATTTAAGATACATTATGGATAAAAGTATTGGGCTACACCTCTTAATCTCTGAATGCAGGTGTTTTCAGTGTTTTGTCGCCAGTCTATCGCAGGGCTAACACACAGAGACAGAAAACTGCAAACTCTCACATTCACACCTACAGCCAATTTAGAATCACCAGTTAATCCAACTAGCATGTCTTATTGTTCACTGATTTGTCACCACACTATTGATGCATGGTACATTCCCGAAGCTTCCATATCATCCCAGAGCTCCTCTGGGAGTTCATTACTAAGGCTGCTGACAGTATTTCTTTCTTATTAACCAGTTGAAGATATGGTCAGTTTATCTCATTCAGATATGATCTTGGGGAGAGGACTGCTGCTGAACCTGTCAGCATCCTTTATATTAGAGTTTTAAAGATGAAAACCTAACCTAGAACATTTTAACTGAGCTGACACAGATCAATTGGCTGGCCGATATAAACAGAGATGAGCTCATTTATCAAAGTTCAAATATGGACAAATGAACTCCCAAAGCACAGAGAGGAACAGCAAATGATGACGTGGGGTTGGCAGAAATACAAAACTGGGGAATGCTGCGAAGGAGAACATGGCGACTAATTTGAGGGCTTAGAGAAGGAGAAAAGGGGGGATGCATTTCATTATCGGTAAAAGCAAACTGATATGCATCACTGATTGGCTAATTGCCGGCTGATGATGGATAATAGAGGAAGAAAGAAGCAAAAGGCTGGCTGCATGGGATCAGGAGGAAGGTAACAAAAGGATATAAAAAGACCTACAAGGAGCAATAATTGGTGCTGCAATGGAGCCGGCAGCAAGCTTAGTATTTTATAAAGGCGGTTGAAAAACACCAAAGAAATGAAAAAGGGACCATGAACAAGAGGAAACAGCTGAGGACAAAAGACAGCAGGCTTTTGCAGCTCAGCGGGAGGCCATTTTATTGAAGCAGTTTGTGAAATGGTAAAATTCTGACTTTGGAGATGCTTCATTTTCACTGCAACATGAACTGTTCTGTGTTTTTCAGCTAAATCTGCAAATTCACATTTAGCAAAATGTCCTAAAGGAATTAATAAAGCCCATTCATGTTGAATGTAGCCCAGGCGGGAATTCATCCAGGTGCAAATATGCATACACAGCCGCTGATGAAGGAGCCCACAGTGCAGCTTGCAGTGCTGACATGACAAATCAATAACCCCCTTTTTTTTCTGCAAAACACTTACACAACAAAAAGGTGAATAATATAGTATGTATTATATGCCAAAGAAAAAAGAACCATCTGGTAATAGACTCATTGGGATGTTTAGAAGATAAAACCAGGTAGAGAGTTTGATGTGGAGGGACAGGAAAGTTATAGAGATCCTGACCGATTTAAGTAATGTTTTATGAGCATTTCTGGTTACTACCCACTGAATAGGAGGTACTCACATCCTCTACTGAAGTAGAAGAAGCAGTCTCACCATGCTTAAATATTTAATGTCAAATCCTGCACTCAAAATTGTATTTATTTAAAAGTATAGATGCATTATTGGCAAAGTCTGGTCCAAGTAATAAAAGTAAAAATATGCCTGATCACAATAAGCTGATATAATATTATTTCCCTATTACCATTAACTGTTAGATTTAGATTAAGCTAATATTAATTAATGTATTCTCTGTGCATTTTAATCCATCCATCCATCCATTTTCTCTCGTTTATCCAATTTAGGGTGGGGGCATCCTAGCTGACAGTGGGCAAAATATACATAAATATGCATCTTATTTTGCAAGTATGTTTTTTATTATAATTATATGTTTTAAAATAAAAGTAGAAAATACCTTAAGAGATATACTCTATACCTAGTGCCTTAGTAAAATTCATGACTTCCTGCATTTGTGTGTGTTTTAACTGTAGATACTATAGTACACAAGCAAAAGTCATACATGAGCGATAAGTAATTTTCCCATGTTACATAAACATTTACACAAAATGTATATGGATACAACCAGAATTTGAAGTCGGAGTGTAAACCTACTGAAAAAACTAGAAGCCACACAGAGACAATTTCTGCTGTTTATACATCAGCTTAAAGCTAACCCTAATTTTGCTTTTTTAATTAGACCACGAGTCCTCACAGACAGATGTCAGCTTCCTTTAACACTGTTCAGTGTAAAAGACAGCGTGTGTAATGAAGCTTGAAACTCATATTCATCAGAGGCCATAATTTGTTCTGCTTATTAATTGCTTCCTGCTGTTTGTTTTGGGGGATAGTTTTAAAGGTGAAATAAACAAAATTCAGATCAAATGGACTGCAAATATCATGCATTTGCATGTTTTTCCTCTGCACGTCAGCCAAAACCTCCTCCCTTCCTTCACTCTTCCTTTATAACCATAAAGCCTGTGTATAAAAAAAATCTAGCAACAGCCATAAGGAAGGGAAATTGACTCCATTGCACTCTGTCCAATATTTGTAGATGAAATAGTAAAAGAATATCTGGAAGAAAAGCTATCCAGATAACATATTAAATATTAAAATTTCTGCCTGACCAACAAGTAGGCTTATCTGAATAGTGGGTTTTCAACGTATGCTACAGTATGACTTAGTCCAGATGGCTAGCCTATCGCAGGAGTCTTGCTTAACATTTAGATTAAAATATAGATTTAATATTCAAGCCTAAATTATTGCTTTTAATTGAAGTTGCCCCATTTGGGGTGCCAGGAATTGATGAAGGAGGTTGATTAGTTCAAAATTAGAAACTGTGGCTTTAAATATGATCTAAAGTGAAATTTATCTCAAGCTACCTTAACTTAAAACCTTTATAACAACTGACAAACTGTGATTGTTTGATTATCACCAAATATCTTCTTCTGGTCACTAAAAAACTGTTTCTGAATGCACACATACATCCCACAAACCTCAGTCCCTTTTGTCAGTATTGCATACAGGTATTTCAGTATACAGGGAATAAAAAACTGCAGTGATGTGTGATATGCGTGAAAGTCAAGGTAAGGTTAAATCTGAATATATAAATATCAAACTAATAGCCCCACAGAGACAATGCATGGGTTGTGGACAGACAATTTAGATGATAACACTGAAGCTGACAGCAGCAGCCTCGGGCCTCGTTTCCTCTCTTAGGACCCAGATGCCAAGAGATTAAAAGTTCATTCCAACTAAAATAGTTGTATAGTATTTCTCCTCTCATGGTTAAGAACAAGTGAGAGAGAGCTGCTTCTCTATGATAAACAAGCACTGACTGAAAGCAGTAAAATGGCAATTTAAAGTTCAGTTTTAAGAAATTATCTTATAGGTAAGCCTGAAGAGAAATATTTCCTCTGGATTAAATATAACGCTGCTGTCACTGCTGTCATGCTGACTCTTGATTCTTGACCCCTAACAAGGAAAGAAATTCATGTAACAATCAATCCAAATCAGGAGAGAATAGGGAAAGTTTCAGGATGCAGTGAGAAGGCAGTAGAAGGACCGATGGACCAAGGACACAATCTGTTGACCACAGAGTCTGGGTTCAAAACAAAGTGACATCATCTTCATCATCCCTGCTGAAGTGTTCTAAAGATGAGCCATTTGCTCTGCATTTCTTTCAGTTTCTGGTCACAATTTGCACAAAAATTGTCATTTCACTCACTGAGGCAACAGCAGTATAGGGAGTCAGCACTATTTTAGCAGTACTCAGCCTCTGTCTCCAGGTGCTAAGCTTTATACAGAATAGATTAATTAAAATGTATTTACCAACACAGTCCTGCTTGCTTTTTAAAACTGCACCTGCCTTTTAGTCACCAAGGCTTTCTGGCGTAATATCAAGCTGCCTCTTTAGCTCCCTGGAATAGAAAACATCTAATGGATTGTTTGAAAAGAAAAGAAATATTAAGTTGACAAAATCCACAGTCTTACCTTTTTCAAGTCACAAATTGGTAATTACATATAGTAAGTATGACACCATTATTGGTCTGTCTATACAAGAGGTTGTATTTGAGATTGTAAAATCTAGAAAATGAAAAAAGAAGCGGTTCAATAACCAATACATACTGGCTGACAACATGGAACTTTCCAACATAATGCAAACACAGTTTAGATTCATTAATGTCTTCAAAACAGCTGTCTTAAATCCCTATTTGATATTTTATTATTCCAAAATGTTTCCACATTGCACAGTGTTCTTGATGTCCTGCAATTATCCCATTAAAAAGGATATTTACTGGAGTTATTTGCCTCATTTAAAGGATCCATCAGTGCAAAAACCTACCCAAAGTGGAAAATAGTAAAATTTCTCGCGGGGAGAATGATGGACAGGGATTCTGTATTTTGATTAATATACATGCATCTTTGTCAGTCTGAACCATCTTTTAAGCTCATAAAGTTTGATTAACACAGAGCTGGATGAAATAGAGTGGGAGTTTAACAGTTAATAAACAGGCCCGTTGAGCCCATCCTCACTATTAGAGCATTGCTGCTCCAATAAGCCTCTGCCATGTTAGTTTTTTTTCCTCTCCTCAGCCACAGAATGGCAGCCATATCTAATTGGCCTATCTAATGTTCTCCTCCACTAGTGTGTGTGTCTGTGTGTATACACGTTTGCGTGTAAGTGTGTGCGCACATGCACCACGGAAACCATCTGTTCACAGTGAGCGAGCATGAGTCACAGACTAGATCTGAGCCATGGCATCTGGGGTATGGCATTCACTCTCCTCTCTGTGCAGATCTCTGCATGCCTCACGTTCTACTCTTCTTTCCCTGTCTTCCTTCCTCTCTTCCCTTAGCTCATTTTGACTCATTGAATTTGCTTTCATCGCTGCGTCTCCCTTCAGCTCTTCTTCTCCCCTCAGCTATCTGCTCACTTCTGCCCGCCCTTCGTTTGATTTCTTCCAGTATTTCATTATCACAAGACAAGACAAATAGAGGTGATAATACCCAGTTTGTTTTGGCGATTGAGTTTCCATCATGAAGTCAGCTCAAAGGCACAGGCTTAATCAACTTTTTTCTGCTAGAATCTTCTCTCAGCTATGAAACAGAATCTGTCAATCACAGAGGAATTAACAACACACACCTTCTCTTGCATGCACGGATGCTGTCTCTTCAATGCAAACATACAAACATACCCATGAAACACCTTGGGAGATGTCAGCCACTGGGCTAAAGCATGGATTGAATTAATGGCTAATCAATGCCATATACAGTAACCTATAGCCCCCTAGATACTAGACTAACTCATACATATTTGCATGCATACTTATATACAAACTGCTGATAAGAATCAATTAAGGCCAAAGCAGTTTGGCTCCATGTGAAACTTTGTTAGCTTAGAGTTTGGGTGTTGTGTGTTTCTATATAAATGCCCTAATTCCAATTACCACTAATGCTATCCAGCCATGCAAATAATATTCATTTTATTTCCCCAGTTTCTCGATACTGTTTGACTCTTAAGTTTCATCCTGCTGTATTAATATGGTGCAGCTGAATTGCTTGTAGTTGAACAAGCCATCAGCTATTTTTACTGGTGCTACTATCTACACCATCCCTCTGTTTCTTATAGACACATGGTGCACATGTACACACACACACATAACCCGCTGATCAGAGCTGGTGGATGAACTACAACACTGGGAAGAATAAACTCCAGGGACTTTGCTCTAACCCACTTTACTAGAGCCCTGCAATCATTTCCCCAACGCTTTACTCCTTAATGATTTGTTCTATCAGTATCATCCAGAGCACTAATGGAGTCCATTTTGCTTGTTGATCAATGGGGAAAAGGAGCAACTGAGGTTGGCCTTTCTTCTCTCTGCACAAGTAGGTACTAGGTTGCTGGAGCTCCCCTGACAACCTTGACGGAAGGATGTGAGAATGCATCTGTCAGTCTTTCTGTTCTTTGATCGAAGTTGGAGCATGGTGAGAGGGGGCAAAGATCCCAGAGCAGAAGAGGAAAATCAGGTATCGCAAACCTCACTCTACAAATGGATTTGTGCAGTCTCTCAGAAACACGGACCAGTCTTTCACAGAGTGCCGTGGGCTATATAATGATTTTTAAATGTATTTTTTGGGGGGGTGAAATTGACAATATCTAAAATTCGAATCAAAGAAAGTCTTAACTTTAAATGAACTGTCAATCTTACTGTATTTTTCTAGCTTTAATACATTTTTGAAAAAGTCAACATCAGCTAAATGTTTGTGACTAATGTTTGATACAGTTGTGGTCAGAAGTTTACATACACTCATCATGGGCATGAGTATCATGGTGATTTGGGGCTTTTAATGATGTCTTTGAACTGTTGTTTGACTAGGGTAGAATGATTGTACAGCATACATCTTTATTGACTTTAAAAAAACTGGGTTCACAAGTTTTAATTTATTTGGGATTTTCTGTAATCCTCACAGGGTCAAAATTACACAAACAGGCCCAAACAAATACATACATTAACTTTAATCCTTTAATAAGTGATGCTGAAGGTTCTACAGTGTTTTTTAACTTGACAATGCCAATCCCTATTAACTTCTCATTATTGATCATTATTGACACAACTGTCAGTTTCTCTTTGCCATCATAAAAATTATTTATTTGACAGCAATCATTGGCTTGACCAATACTCAGAACAATGGGAAAGTTCAAGGAACTCAGTGAAGATCTAGGAATAAGAATTGTATATTTCCACAAGATTGTAGGGTCTCTTTGAGACATATTTAAATATCTGCAGATTCCAAGATCATCAGTTCCAACAATTATAAGTATGTACAAGTTATCCGGATGTGTCACCACATTGCCATGGTCTGGAAAAAGACCAAAACAATCAGATGAGAGAAAATTGGTTGGGATGTTCAGGAACAACCCAGGAACCACCAAGATTCAAGCCTGCCATAAATTGGAAACTGCTGGAACACCAGTGTCACTGTCCACAGTGAAGCAAGTTGTACATCACGATGGACTGAGAGGGTGCCGACCAAGAAATAAGCCCCTTCTCCAAAATCAACACCTTCAAACTTGACTGAAATTTGCAGCTGCCCACATGGACAAGCCAAATGCCTTCTGAAGAAAAGTTTTATGATCAGATGAGACAAAGATTGAGTTAATTGGCCACAATGACAAGAGGTATGTTTGGAGGAGTAAAGATGAGGCTTTCAAACCTAAGAACACTGTACCAACTGTCAAGAATGGTGGTGGTAGCATCATGCTCTGGGGCTGTTTTGCTGCTAGTGGTACTGGTACATTGGACAAAATGGATGGAATAATGAAGAAGGAGGACTACCTCCAAATTCTTCAACTGAGTGTTCCAACAGGACAATGATTCAAAACATACATCAAAACAACTGTTTTGATGTGTGCCTGGATAAAGCAGGCTAACATTAAACTTCTGGAATGGCCTTTCCAAAGTCCTGACCTCAACCCTATTGAAAATTTGTGGACTAAGCTTGAAAGTCCCTCATTAAAAGCCCCAAATTACCATGACATTCATGCCCATGATGAGCGCATGTAAACTTCTGACCCCTGAACTGTATTTGGCCTGTTTCATACACTGAAGGATTGGAGGTAAATGTATGACAACTCAACCCTGATCCAGCAAAGATAAGTGCTAGTATGACTTTCAAAGAGTCCCCCATGAATTTTCCAAAGAAAGGTAAGACAAAAAGACATCAGACAACCTTGTGTTTAAAGCTCATCGAGTGCGCACACAGCAGGAGAGACAAAGAAGGATCTACAGAGAAGCCTGGTTTAGTTTGGAGAGTTCAAAAAGGGCCAAGAGTTCAAATACCTCACTGATAAAGGTCACAAGCACCACACAGAGTCAAAAGTGGAAGTAAATGTTCCTGCTCTCACCTTCTGTCTCTCCCACTGTCTAGCATGTACATGCACACCAACAGACACACACATAAAAATGAACATCAAAGGACCCTAATCTTCCTCTTCTCACGTCTATCATCCTCTATTCCATTTTAGTTTCACCATGTTCTGCAGCCATTCAACAGCAGGAAGAGGAATATTCTGCTGCAGGCACTTCTTTTAAAAACTTCTAGTCCTCTCTGTTCTGGCAGGTGCTGCTACGCTTTGTGAATATATGAGATGTATAAAGGTTTCAAACTGTGTACGGAGTTTTGAACGATAGGTGATCGGCAACTGCACATTAACACTGAGAGCCGTTTAAATAGACAATGTGTTAAGAGGAAAGATATAATATCACATTGTGTATGTTCATCTCTCTAATTTTGTAGATTAAGTATATCATTACAGTATGTAATAGTATGCAGTGTGTGCTGGTGTGATGCATGTTGGTGCAGCAGAGACTTTTTGAATCTCTTGTATGTATGTATATATTTGAACTTACATGTATAATTTTGACCGTGTGTGGATTAGAAAAAATCCAAAATAAATTAAAACTTGTGCACCAAGTTCATGTTTTTTTTTAAGTCAATAAAAATGTATGCTGTACAATCATTTCACCCTGGAAAACAAAAACAGTTAGAAGAAATCATTAAAAGACCAAAATTACCATGACATTCATGCCCATGATGAGTGTATATAAACTTTTTACCACAACTGTAAATAAAGAGCTCTATGGAGCTGGTGACACACAAGCAACAGTGCCCCAGAAGTGTTTCAGTACATAAAGGTTTTGTTTTACATTTTACATCTGTAAAACAGATTTCTGTGAGGGACTGGCGACCTATCCAGGGTGTACTGTACCTCTCAGGCTTCATTGACCCTGAGTTGAATGGATGGACTTCATAGATTCACTTTGAAACTGGAAGGAAATATCACTGCAAGCAATTTATAAAGTTATGTTGGAGGTAAGGAGTTTAAAGTTGAAGAGGAAGAGACTGAAAAATAGGTTTTACAGAAAATTCAAATTCGCCAAAATTTCAGCGTGGTGCAAAATTGCAAATTTGCATCACCATTCATTATGCATTATAACACAAGGAAAAAAACTGAATACATGAAAGAAGATTAAAAACACAGCAACAATGAGGAGCATGTGCATTGCATCTTGCTAGTGGTACAAAAGATGGATGCAACTAACAGTTATTTTGTATCACAACTAATCTGTTGATTATTTCTTAATTTGGGCACAAAAGGCTAAAAATTGCACAATTTTATAGCAGCATGTCCAACACTCCAGTTTTCAGCTTCACATAGCTTTTTTTTGTGTCTAATCATAACTTAAAACCCTCAAAATAGGCAGAAAAACAATAAATATTCACATTCACAAGGATTCTTAAAATAACTGATCCCAACTTCACACACATACATGTGCCCCCACACTTGGTCAATCATGGCACTACTTCGTGATTAAGGCCTTTCTTCCCCAATGTTTTTCCTCACACACACTCACACACACAAAATAAAATGATAAAAACAATATTTCTGCCTGAAACAGGTAGGCTTTTCAAAAATTAAACCTTATTTATGCAGCTTTTTTAAAGAAAAATGATAAACACATTCTGCTCTCGAAACCCATGTGGGATTCCTCTTTTCCCTGTTGCACAGCAGACAGCTGCTCCCTCAGTACCACACAGTTTGTATTCATTTTTAACCAATGGCAAAGAGAAGAGAAGGATAAAAAAAGTATGAGTACAACGGGGAGAATGAGGGAAAGGAGTGGTGACATAACAGGGGGCCTGACGTGCGTGAGAGCGGAGGTGCTTACGTCAACTGTAACTGGGAGAGGAAGAGCAAGCATTCCCTATGTAGGTCACATTAAATACACATGCTGCCATCACAAAATTCAGCCAACTATCCAACCAGTCTGCCAAGCAGTACTGGGATCACAACTGTAAAGTCTTCCAAGCCCCCACGACTGTGAAAATGAAAACTATTCACACAAGTATTCTCTTATCTCTGCTAATGCTGACAGAATCTAGGTCTAACAGACCTAGTTAGACTAAGAGCCTGTAGAATTACTGATAAGTCTGGGTGACGACAATGTGTGCTGTGTCATTTTGACAAACGCTAAGTGTAAGACTAGAAAGACCAAAAAGAATGCCCCTATGTGGCCTGTGCACAAACCTATTGATGATTAAACCCAAATGCAAATTGACTGCACTGAATTGCCTTATCACAGTACCCAGTCATCAACAGTCACACAATGGACTGCAAATGACTATAATCAGATTTTTTTGGTGTCTTCGTGTCTTATGGAAGATGTGCTCTTTGAATCTGCAGATGGTAATTACATTGATATTGTGTATGAAAATTCAGAGTGAAGGATAAATTGTAGGAGGGGTGGAACTCAAAGAGAAAGCAAACTGTAACATAATGCATGTGGGTGGGGGCTGTTTATGCAAACTATATTCATGAGGGAAAACACAGTAGAAGGCAACAAACATGCTATAGTACTTATCACAGTGCACTCATAATGTGGTGATACAGACAGCATTAAAATTAACAAGCAGACACTCACACATTGTGAACATGACATCATAGAAAAGAGAGAAGCAAAGACTAAATGCATGGAAGGACCTCTATCTCACTCATGGTAATAGTGGTGTCAACAGATTTGAGCTGACTCACGGTGAGTTGTTCTGCAAGGGTCACTCTGTGTGCTGTCAGCAGAATGGGCTGAGGAGACAGAGGATACGCTGGAGCTCCGGACGAAGCCAAAGGCCGCCAGGCGGCCCGCGGGGAGGCGGCTGGAGCAAAAGCCTGGGGGGCGAAGGCCTGACTGACTTGCTTTGGGAAGCAGAGACCTGGAGGCCGCTGCCTGGGGCTGGGCTGCTGCTGTTGTAGTAGGAGGAGGGGCAGGAGCCTGATGAGTGGCAGCCTGGTCATCTGAGAGTGAAGCACAAATCATGTTAAGTGATGTATAATACTGTGAATGCTGAAAGCTGATTAAGAGGTGTGTATCTCTATTAATGGGCTACGTACCACAGGCGTTTAAATTGGCAGTAATTAAACCATTACTTAAACCATTACTTAAAAAGCCATCACTTGACCCTGCTGTCTTAGATAATTATAGGCCAATGTCAAACCTTCCTTTTATCTCAAAAATTCTTGAAAGAGTAGTTGTAAAGCAGCTAACTGATCGTCTGCAGAGGAATGGTTTATTTGAAGAGTTTCATTCAGGATTCAGAACTCATCACAGTACAGAAACAGCATTAGTGAAGGTTACAAATGATCTTCTTATGGCCTCTGACAGTGGACTCATCTCTGTACTTGTCCTACTAGACCTCAGTGCAGCGTTCAATACTGTTGATCATAATATTCTATTACAGAGATTAGAGCATGTTGTAGGTATTAAAGGTACTGTGCTGCAGCGGTTTGAATCATAATAGACTCCAATTTGTTCATGTAAATGGGGAGTCTTCTTCACACACTAAGGTTAATTATGGAGTTACACAGGGTTCTGTGCTAGGACCAATTCTGTTTACATTATACATGCTTCCCTTAGGCAGTATCATTAGAAGGCATAGCATACATTTTCATTGCTATGCAGATGACACTCAGCTGTATCTATCCATGAAGCCAGGTGACACACACCAATTAGTTAAACTGCAGGAATGTCTTAAAGACATTTAAGACATTCCACCTGGATGACCTCTAATTTCCTGCTTCTAAATTCAGATAAAAATGAGGTTATTGTACTCGGCCCTAAAAATCTTAGAGACATGGTGTCTAACCAGATACTTACTCTGGATGGCATTACCTTAGCCTCCAGTAACACTGTGAGGAATCTTGGAGTCATTTTTGACCAGGATATGTCCTTCAATGCGCATATTATGAAATGTCAACTCTCTACCCAACAAAAGTGATGAGCTGGAGATATTGGTGAA
>VUQS01044074.1:0-10881 GCA_015108495.1 Heterochromis multidens
TAGACAGGTGTGAAAAAATGCTGTAAACAAAGAATGCTTTCAGAAATGGAAGTGTTGTTCATTTATTTTCATCAACCAACAAAATGCAGTGAATGAACAAAAGACAAATCTAAACCAAATCAATATTTGGTGTGACCACCCTTTGCCTTCAAAACAGCATCAATTCTTCTAGGTACACTTGCACACAATTTTTGAAGGAACTCGGCCGGTAGGTTCTTCCAAACATCTTGGAGAACTAACCACAGATCTTCTGTGGATGTAGGCTTCCTCACATCCTTCTGTCTCTTCATGTAATCCCAGACACACTCGATGATGTTGAGATCAGGGCTCTGTGGGGGCCATACCATCACTTCCAGGACTTCTTGTTCTTCTTTACGCTGAAGATAGTTCTTAATGACTTTGGCTGTATGTTTGGGGTCGTTGTCCTGCATTTTGTGAATTGATAGAAATAACCAATCATTATTTATATTTCTGAAAGCATTCTTTGTTTACAGCATTTTTTCACACCTGCCTAAGACTTTTGCACAGTACTGTAGGTATCATCTAACTTGTTTTGAGTGGTTACCTATCTCACATGGTGACCCTTGAAGTTCCAGTGATTTATCAGAAAACAGATCAAACATCCAGGGCACCACTGCATTAAACTGGTGCAGCTTTGTTATTGAAACTGTGATAAATGCCATGACATTGATGCAAGTAGTTTGTGAGTTGTGTGGGAAAATGTAAAAAATGTAACAGCTGCCCCCAATCGCCACTACAGCCTCCCTGTTTCCTGCTGCCGACAGTCGCATGGCACATCGATTCTGTTTCTGCAGAACTTCTGTTAAAAAGCAGTTTAAACCTCTCCTGTGACACCCCTGTGTAGATTCTCTACAAGTCCTTTTTCTCAGGTCTCTGAAGCACAAACAACTTAAAAACATCCGAACACAAAACTTACAATAGAAAATGCTTTGACACTTTAGTCATCACTATACGCTTCACACGTTTTTCCACTGTTGAAATTACCAGTCAGCTATCAAAAGTATAAATGGGCTTAGGAAGAGTGCTTTCGTTAAATAACGTACCCCTCCGTGTACCCACAATAAAAAAAACACGTTATCAAAGAAAGACGAGAAGAGAGTAAGCCTTTGGGCTCGTGGTTTCCTCTGTAAATCTAACATCATTAAGGCATTATCTATCCAGTATTGCTAAAAGAACAGCTAGTTGGTGGACATGAAAGGAATATCTATGTATGACAGTAAAAGACTGACACTTCAGGACAGGAGTGCAAAATACTCATAAAAATCAAAAACCTGTTAGTCCCTAGCGGCCTATGAAGTACCGAGCATCCTTTAGAAGGTACTGTGTTGATGGCTAATTTGCTCTGTTAGCTACTAACATGCAAAGTGCACACTTGTTTAGGAAAAAACTATTAATTTCTTACTTACAATTTCCAAATGTTTGGTTTCGTCTGCTTAATCTCGATAGCAACTGGAAGGATATAAAAGTCTTGAGAAACTCTGGCGGTGGTTTGGAATAAAACCTGGTGCTCGCGGACGATGGCGGCTTTCTGGACACGCAGGTTCTGTGTCATTTTTACATTTACATGAGTTAATACCTTAGAGCAAACACCAAGATTTTTTTTTTGGTGGGCGTTTATATCCAGTGAAGGCTATTGTGGTAATGAGTCTGCACAAAAGTCAACAATGAAAATACAAAGTCTGAGGTAATAACTAGCTTAATGTCGAAATGCCACTAACCACACATCAAAAATGACTGTATGTTTATCCTTTACATAATAAGTGCCCGTGAGAGGCTTCACATACAGAAGATCTGGATGAAATTAAGTGGGGTGAACACAAAGGGAAGACACAATATCGAGGAAGACAGTTGAGGTTGCAGGAAGTGGCAGAAGTCCGCTTTTTTTTCCTCACTGACTGAATGGAAACTCTGGAGGGAATTCATGAACAGTCAGTGCTTGAGAGGTCAGAGAAGAGAGACTCTGACCTTAAGTTCATGAACTCTGCCTTCGTCAGCAGCCCCATTGGTCTAGCTAACAAATTAGTGCAATTTAAGAAGAGACCACTGTATTCATGCTCTCTGAAAGCTGCCTACACACAAAAAACCCTATGAGAAGAACCTCTGATATCAAGAATTTCAAAACACCAAAAACTTCACCTTGACATTAAAGTCCATCCTGTTGTACATTCATAAAAGAGGGTGTAAGGTAAAGATGACAGAGAAGGAAAAAGTCTTGTAAAGTTGACCTCTTCAAGGCGGCATGTGATGCCTGATGTTTTCATCTGAGCTGCTCGCATGTTGTGGAGAAACATCAGCCATTCTTGTCTCCACCTTTCTCTCCTGCAGCCTGAAAACACAAGAAAAGCAGAGTAGAGGGTTTCTGGCACATCTTCACCTTCATCAAGTCAAAACTCCTGTAACACCTGAAGTATAACAGGATGTCCAGATACCAGCGAAATAAATGTGGACTCATTTTTGGTTGGAATATGTGGGAAATGTTACTGAGGTGGTTGGAAAAGTTTAGATATTAGCTTCTCTTCACTGGCTCCAGAACTGAATTTAAAATCCTTCTCATCCTTAATACAAACCCCTGAACAATCAGGCCCCAGCATACCTTAAAGACCTCATAGTTCCATATCACCCCAACAGAGCACTTCGCTCTCAGACTGCCGGCTTACTTGTGGTTCGAGGAGTTTCTAAAAGTAGAATGGGAGGCAGAGCCTTCAGCTATCAGGTTCCTCTAGTGTGGAACCAGCTCGCAGTTTATATTCAAGAGACAGACACCCTCTCTACTTTTAAGGTTAGGCTTCAAACTTTCCTTTTGGATGAAGCTTATAGTTAGTGCTGGATCAGGGGACCCTGAACCCTCCCTTAGTTATGCTGCTATACAATCAGGCTGCTGGGGGACTTTCCCATGATGCACTGAGCGGTTCTCCTCTACTTGCTTTCACTCCCCATGTGTTTATATGCCACTACTGTCATTAACTTTTATCTACTCTCTCTTGTCAATGATTGATAACAATTCTGGGAATTGGGCTGTTAATTTTTCCATCTATGTGCTGCTGGAGGACCATAACGAGTATTACTCACTCCAGGCTTGTGAAGCGTGTTCTCCTGCAGACTGAAGAGCCCGCCTCCTTGGCCTCCCTGCAGGGGTGAGGCTGTAGCTGAGGACAGCAGGTTGGGTGACTGGGCAATCATGGGTGAGTTCGGGGTGGAGGTGAGAGCTCCTGTCAGCGTGAGGCGCTGCAGCTCCCTCTGTCGCTGCTGCTGCAACATCTGGCATACCGCCACCTGCTGCTCCTGGAGGAGGGCGAGAGGAGAGCGGCTTTAAGGGATGAGAAGAAAAGGTGCTGATGGGGGTAGCCATGTGGTACAGTGCTGACAGTCGGTAGGTGCTGTGCAGAAGTTTGCATTCACGTTTACCTGCTGTAGCTGTGTACTGTCACCAGGGGGCAATGTTGGACATAATGTGGAAGAACTGGCTGCGTGGGCTACTCCTGTTCATGTTTGTGCTTTTGTTGGTCATTTTGCTCCTGCTGGGAATGGACAGAGTGGACAAAGAACTTCTCTGTGTTGAAACTGACTGCTAAAAACAATGAAAACTGTCCACTGCAGCCACTCATTGTGCCCCCTCGTGCTTTTTTTGATCTTTGATGGGTTTTTTTTTTGCATCTTCTTCTCAATGAGCTACGCTGTTATTCCCTTTCCTGTTTGAGCCATCTGGCCTTCATCATCATTGGGTTACATGCTTTTAGAGTTTTAAGAGGTGGGCCTCACAAGTGCATAATTGTTTTTCCTTTGAACTGTATTCAAGGATTTCAAGGACATCCCTGTTCCTGTTTAAGTTTATGAATATTTGTGTAAAAGAATCACAATTACAACAATCATGTTGCCATAACTGAACAGCACAACTGAATTCTCTACACCACTCCTGTGTCAGATTTCCTCGCATCCTCATCTGCTC
Source organism: Heterochromis multidens (assembly GCA_015108495.1). Taxonomy (NCBI): domain Eukaryota; kingdom Metazoa; phylum Chordata; class Actinopteri; order Cichliformes; family Cichlidae; genus Heterochromis; species Heterochromis multidens. The sequence goes on from VUQS01044074.1 coordinate 3,968, forward strand.
TGGTTTGTTTGACACGGCTTCCATCAAAAATAGAATCAAAGCTTATTTTTTTTAGCAGAACAGAGCACCACGCCGCTTCTGGGATGAAGTGAAAAACGCTGAGGCACATCTGGCAGAGTCACAAGCATTGTGTCGAACAGACACGATTAACTCAGGTGTCTGTGTCGGAGCTGGAAGAGGATGCACCTGCGCCCGGTGGGATTCAGGGTTAAGTAGATTAAGCAAACTTAAGAGCAGTGGAGAGCTACTCTGCTGCACCTGGGGACCAAATCCAACTGTGAGCCTGTAGCTTGATGATGGCAGAGTGACAGGAGAATTGATGTTTTTACATGGTTATTGCCACAAAATAGAGGAAAAAACTTAAATTTAGGAGCTTTAAAGGGGAGCGCACTGCCTCTCTCTGCTGTTATTGGATTGGAGTTAGAAACTGACTGATAACGTGGCTTATCTCAGACAAGCCTGGAGCAGTCCACATTGACCATACTTCTTGCTTGGGAGTTTTTTTATTTTTTTTTCACTGCAAACTTTAAAAATCTTTTCTATCTGTGCGCTTTCTAATTAGAGATAAAAATTTAAAAAATATTAAAACTACTTTCCTTCAGCCATTCATTCTGTTTCACTCTTAGCTACTCTAAAAGGGCAAAAGTGAAAATATTCAGTTCCCCTGTGTCTTTAGTGTTGTATATCAAAGTACTTATAGTTTACAGTCAAACAGGAAACCCACTGGTTCCTATATTTACAGTGCCTGACTGGTTTGAACCCCACCAAGCTTTCTTCACTTTGCAAGTCAAATAAGGGTTGCTGGTTCACTTGTGCTGCACACAAAACCTTATTGTTGGTGCAATTTTTGTCTTAGACATAATTTAATCAGTTATTGACTCTATATGAAGTCTACTTAATAGTTAATATTACAGAATTATTCTCCCAATTCAAAGGGTCAAGTAATTTATAGCAACTTCCTGTATTATACAAAGTGTTAAATTCTATTAAAAAAGTTAGTTTGTACTGAACAGAAGGTAAATCTTATTACAGAATTAAGTCTAAAAATAACGTCTCTGAAGCTCTGTGAGACTGCCCCTGATATTAAATCTTATTGCTGTGTGTTCTCGTCACAGGTTGTCATCGACTAGCAGGCATCAAAAGATCAGAGAGCTGCTCTGTTGCTGAGACATGAGGGAGAAAAAATTCTGTTCCATCTGCATCTTTTTCTTAACCTAAATCAACTTAGGCCCACAGTTAAAAACCTTTACAGCATACATGAGTCTGTGAGCTAAAGAAGTGTTTATTAATGGGTTAAACCAAGCAGCAAATTCAGGCTGAAAAATGATGCAATGTGGAAAAACTGCAGTTCCTCTAATGGCCACTTGATGCTCTCTCTTAGACTCCCATGTTAAAATGACCAGCTTTATAGCATTAAGAAGCACAACTGTACAAGGTGAAGTTTTTACTAAAGCTTAATGTTTGCATCTTTAGAGAAATGGCTGCTTTGATCGACAATTAGATACAGATTCAGTTATCTATATCTGCAATTATCAGACAAATAATACGGCTTGCTATGTGGTTATTTGTACAGACAAACCATCCAAGAAATCTGTTGTTCAGTTTTCATGAGAGGAGATTTTGTTCTACTTTTATATTTCTTTGTGTGCTACTTAGGACTAATTAGCAGTGTTTGTGCCATGCACCTCGCTGATAAGTTTCCTCCTCACCCTGAAAGAAGATGATAACCATGATGCTAAAATTAAGGTTTTAAAATGGGACTTTGCAGACCAGTGGGTGACAGCATAGTGGCTACATCCATCTTTTTGGGTGTTTTCACACCTGCTGTGTTTAGTCCGTTTCAGTTGAACTCTGGTTCATTTTCCCCCTTGGTGCGGTTCGTTTGTGCAGATGTGAACATAGTAATCGCACTCGGGTGCGGACCAAAACAACCGCACCAAGACCCTTTGGAGGAGGTGGTCTCGATGCAGATCCAAATGAACTCCAGAGCGGTTCGTTTATGGAGTGAATGTGATCCGACCTCAATCTGAACCAACTACCAGGTGTACGTTGCAAGTTTGAGCTAAAAACCTTCCCGTAGCCACGTCTGCTTTGTATTCTGAGATGTGGCAAGGTACTATAGATGTGCAAAGGTCTGTACAATTAATTAATGTAAATTCTCCATGTTCTCCAATAGTCCAGAACACAGCACCATCTTCCTGTATTTACTTTTGTTGGTCCTGCCCCAGACATATCTGGCCAATAAGTGGACTGAACATTCTCACGTGGTTTGTAGTGACACATTAGGGTTTGCTTGGAGTTCACTTGGATTTTTCTCTGTGTGAAAAGAAACCAAATCATGGGGAAAAGCTACAAGTTCACAAGCTCATCAACTGATTCTGACCAGAGTAAACCAACTATAGGTGTGAAAATGCACTTAGATACAGTCGGTGGCTTGAAGTGAATCTATTTACATTTATGAAGCAAGCTTTGGAAAAAAACATTCCGGTAATAAAGTCGCTGTTTCTGTTTCATGACATTAGTCATACTGCGGGCAGCATATACCAAATCATAAACATTTGAGTAGAGACAAATCTCAGAGATCCTGTGAGAAAATGTAGAAAGGTGACAATAAGATAAAGCGATAAGGTGAGTGTCCTTACAGGTGTGAAGTTCTGTGAGGTGAGGAACTGCTGCAGCTGCAGCTGCTGCTGCTCGAGAAGAAGCTGCTTCTGCTGCTCTGACAGGAATGAAGACCTGAAACGGATGTCGACATGTGGACACATATGTCAATGAGCAACAAAGACTTTAAATATTTCCCACAGATTTAGATTTTGTGGCCGGTGAGGGACACATGCTTTCTTGAATTAATTAAACACTTTAAAATCTCCTACTCTGCAAAGATTTTATTTGCAACATACTTTGTGATCATAAATAACTGACTCAATAAATAACTGAAAGTGGGTCTTTCTTCCTGCCAATGAACTCCAGCTCCACCTTTTTAGCCTGCAGCTACCAGTCACTCTGCTGCAGCGTGGCACATGAACCTGCTCTTCTCCACCTGCTGCAAGTTCAGGTTAGAGTGGCCCTTCATTTCGCAGCAGTTCTTCACAGTAGAAGAAGGACCACCAACAGCTGCAGTCCAAGAGGGTGCAGTACGTCCTACTATGGAAAAGCAGCTAATTGATATCAAGGACCACAACAGCAGAAATGTGGCCAGCGAGCCAGCTGGTGGGGAAAACACCAGACTAAAATTTAAAAATAGGAGTGAGGGGATTCTCCACTTTAGAAGTGATCAGGGATGGTGTTTATCCCTCAGATGGATAAAAAAAATCAAGAAAAGAAAAAGGAAACACTGAATCCTAAAAACAATCTGTCCCTGCATAAAGTAAAACCAAAATCAAAGTTAGAGCCTTTAAACTAAATAACTAAAACTCTTCTAGTTTTCTTCGTCTGCAGTTTTAAAGACAGATTTGTTACGTACGGACTTGCACTCTTGGGAAGCTGAAAGCCCTGAGCCAGCACCAGAGGGTTGAGTGGTGGAGGTTGGGGTCGCAGAGCCGGGAGCGTGGGCTGCGGAGCATTCTGCACAGGTGACTGGATCACTCCGTTCAGACTGCCCAGCATGCCGTTCATGGCCAGCTGAGGACTTCCTGCGAGAGACGCCATGAGCCCGCCCACCACGGGCAGGCTGCTGGCCTGACTGATTGCCCCTAAACCATCATTCAACCCTCGACTCAAGCCGTTCAGCAGCGGCTGGCCGAAGGAAGCGGGGCTCTGCTGAGGAGGGGGGGTACTCTGGAAGGAGAGAGACGAGCTACTTCGGGACGGACTACCGGAGTGGAGCTCCTGAAATAAACACAAGAGAGCAAGAGAGCAGCTTTTTACAGTTTACTGTAAAATAACAGACACAAGAAAATCTACAAAGAGGCTTAAAAAAGAAAAATATACTTGCTAATGGTGCCTGACAGGGTTGCACGGTGATTTCAAGGTATGAAAGGAACTAAAGTTTCTCACCTCAGACGAGGTAACAAAGGAGGTGTCATTCAGGAAGCAGCTTTTGGACAGGGGACTCTTATTGGTGCTCAGGGGGTCTAAGGAAATGAGAGCCACAATCACAGGGTGAAAACTAGTTTGCACTGAACACCATTTTCTGTACTATCAAAACTGGTCCTACAGTTAATTAACATCAATAAATTATCTGTGTAAGTAAGTGGGGCTGCAAACGGAGGACAAAGGAATGTAGATAAAAAAGGGGATGAGACAGTGATTTATGCGTCCTGAGGTTTTGATATGAAAGAGGATAGAAGAGCTTAATCTGACCTTGGGTAGATGACAGGAAGTTGATCTGGGCGGACATGTGCATGGAGCCCTGGGTGGAGTGAATCTGTGGAGGGAAAGGCACGGCCAGCTCCGTGTTGAGCAGCTGCAGTCGCTCCTTCTTGGCCGTCAAGCTGAGGATCTGGTCCTGAAGCCGCTGGTTCTCCTGCTGCAGGGAGTGCAGCGACTGGAGCATCTCCACAACTGGAGGGACAGGGTGACACACAACATTCCAGTTCAGTGTTTCCCAGAGTTAGACTCTATTTGAGGCCGGGGTGACTGCAGGTTTTTTAGGAAAGGAGGCACACACTACATATACTTTCTGGCATTAAATAATGAAGCTGGTGATGCTAGGCTATGTTCTGCTCTGCAGCCTCAGCGAGCTCATTGTAGTGGCTCATGAGCCAGTTCTTCACCTGCTGCAGATTCTGGCTGGAGTGGCCTTCCAGCTCACAGGAGATCTACAGAGCAAAAGAGGGATGACTGTCCACAATGGACTGTTGGAAGGTCAAGTCTCAAGTTTAAGACTTTCTGGAGAGGCAGCTGAAAGATATCAAAGAGCACCTCAGTAGTGCCCTCTGTGTCAAAATAAATACGGGAGCTCCATAATCAGCTCCATAATCTCTCCAGTGATTCTCTCATTCTGTGGAAGGTCTCTCTGTCTGCAATCTTGGACTCCAGTGAGTGACAGCAGTCCTTGTTCTGTTGAGCTATAGTGTAGTGGCACCGCATGGGAAACACCACAACACCCCAACAGAGCACTTTGCTACCAGAGTTCAGGCTTACTCGTTTTTAATAGTACAACCTGAGGCAGAGCCTACAGCTCTCAGGTGCCTCTCCTGTGGAACCAGCTCTCAGTTTGGGGTCAGGAGACAGACACCCTCTCGACTTCAAACTTTTCTTTTTGATAAAGCTTATAGTTAGGGCTGTATCCAGTCAACCTGAACCATCCCTCAGTTATGCTATTTTAGGCTCAGGCTGCTGGAAGACTTCCCATGATGCAATGGGCACTCCACTTCTCTCTTTCATTCACTATTACATGACAATGACTGTGTATTTTCTCTCTTCCTGACCAGTTTTTGCAGGTTTTTCTGGCTTCCAGCTGTCATCATCACTGTCAGTATTATTACAATTATTACTTCCTGAGAAGTTATTTGATTGGCTCAGTTTGTTTGTTTTTCTTTAATCTGTCTGTGATCAGTATTAGAAGGTTATTGGTGGACTTGCATGGAAATTTTATGACTTAGAAATTGTGAAATTTTCAAGGATCCAGGATTTATTTTGAGGTATTCTTTAGTGTTGTTACACTTTGCAAAATGTGACATTTCACGTCATATCTTCACAAATACCTACTAACACTGCAATAAGAAAAATTGTGAGAAATTGTCTCGATCATTTCAAGAGAATATCACAAACTAATCAGGATCCAGATATCCTTTTAGATCCAGAGATTCAATTCATCCACTGTGAGGAGGGATGCAGTCTTGAACTGCTCTTGCTATTATTATCATAATTATTGTATTTACTATAACAACCAGTTGGTGGTGCTCAAATAAAAATTAAGTACAAGCATTAAATTTTTTCTCTCTCTCTGCTCTCCTCTCACTCCAGCCGGTCAGGGCAGATGGGCTCCCACCCAGAGCCTGTTTTTGTCAACACGTACTTGATCAGATTAAACTCGTTTTGCTGGAAGTTGCTGTAGAGCTGGTTCAATACAATCAAAGGGACAGAACAGATGATGGGTGAGGATATACAGTTTTGCGCTGTTTGCAAAATCCAGCCGCCACAAAGACAGTTTCTTCCCCCAGGCTGTCACTCTGATGAACACTGTGAAATAACCCACTGTGATATCATTCAGGTCATATGCACATTGCACTACTCAGTTTTATAATTATAGTTTGTATAGTTTCTTAAGACTTTCTGTAACTTGTTTTTTCTTACTTTTTATCTATTATATATTGTATTTATTGCCTATTTTAAAAAACATTTCTTTTGTTGCATGCAGAGAGTGAACCAGAGTCAAATTCCTTATTTGTGTGCACAAACTTGGCCAAATAAAGATGATTCTGATTCTGATGTATTGTGAATAGTTAAGAAGCCAAACTTGCACATCAATCCAAACCAAACCTTCTGTTTTTCTCCAGAACAGCACTGTGTAATTAATTCAATTCAATTCAATTCAATTTTATTTATATAGCGCCAAATCACAACAAAAGTCACCTCAAGGCGCTTTATATTGTAGGGTAAAGACCCAACAATAATACAGAGAAAACCCCAACAATCAAACTACCCCCTATGAGCAAGCACTTGGCAACAGTGGGAAGGAAAAACTCCCTTTTAACAGGAAGAAACCTCCGGCGGAACCAGGCTCAGGGAGGGGCAGCCATCCGCCGCGACTGGTTGGGGGTGAGGGGAGAAAGACATGCTGTGGAAGAGAACCAGAGATTAATAATAACTCATTAAATGCAGAGAGGTGTAAAAACACAAGGTGAGAGAAAGAGAAACACTCAGTGTATCATGGGAAACCCCCAGCAGCCTAGGCCTATTGCAGCATAACTAAGGGAGGATTCAGGGTCACCTGATCCAGCCCTAACTATAAGCTTTATCAAAAAGGA
>VUQS01044078.1:0-14308 GCA_015108495.1 Heterochromis multidens
CATCAGAATGGTGATTTAAGTGACTTTGAATGTAGCATGGTTGTTGGTGCCAGACAGGCTGATCTGAGTATTTCAGAAACTGCTGATCTACTAGGATTTTTCCAAACAACCATCTGTAGGGTTTACAGAGAATGGTCAGAAAAAGCCAAAATATCCAGTGAACAGCAGTTCGCTGAGTGAAAATGCCTTGTTGATGCCAGAGGTCAGAGGAGAATGGCCAGACTGCTTCAAGCTGCAACAGTAACTCAAATAATCACTTGTTACAAACAAGGTTTGCAGAAAAGCATCTCTGGACGCACAACATGAGGTAGCAGCAGCAGAAGACCACACCGGGTGCCACTGTTGTCAGCTAAGAACAGGAAACCGAGGCTACAATTCCCCAAAAGTGGACAACAGAAGATTGGAATAACGTAGCCTGGTCTGATGAATCTTTCTGTGACATTTGGACGGTAGGGTCAGAATTTGAGTTGACAACATGAATTGACAACAGTTCTGGCTGGTTCTGGAGCTGTAATGGTGTGGGGGATATTTTTTGGCACAGTCTGAGCCCCTTAGTACCAACTGAGTATTGTTTAAGTGCCACGTCATGTTTTCTTGAACATGACAATGAGTTCACTGTACTTAAATGGCCTCTGGATGCAATCCGATAGATTGAGAGTCCAACCAGATACTAGCAAGGTATAACTAATAAAGTGTCTGCTGGGTGTATATCTCACATGAACATGGGCATGCTGTTGGACAGAAGAAACCTTTAAAATACAATAAGAAATGGAGCCAGACAGAGTGTTAACATGCTATAGAGATCCCAGATATTTATTATGCTGAGCTGTTGTCAAGGGGGGCCAACATTTCTTGTGGCAACAGCAGCAGTAAACCCACGCATCGATCCATCCCACATCTGCCTATAGAGCAAAAAACAAAAAGCCATGTGTCTCTGGAGGCACCCCTGTGATACATTTCTAAGTGTCAACTCTACAACCTTGCTGGGGAAAAAAAGTCATCTCCCTTTGACTACTCCACTATTCCTCTACTTGTTTTTGCCACACAGAGATACAACCCAAAGCCCCTCCAGGCACAAGACTTCACACAAGCCCCTCAGTGCTTGGCAACTGACACAGAGCTTCTAGTTAAAAATACCCTTGCTTCTTTAGCAGCATGTAGTGTAAGAACAGCATCTTGTTCCAGCTGCTGCATTGACAAATACAAGTGGAAAGAGACAGCTGACGGGAGGATAGAATGAGTAAATACATTAACACTCAAAGAGCGGCGAATTTAATCAAGAGCAAATGGAAATCTGTCTGGTGAGGAAGAGGAAGAGGCTGCTTTCCTCACGTCTTTGCTCATACTCACATAAATGAAGGACAGTCAGTGCGATTGTGCTTGGATCAATTCGCGATGCATTCCAATTCCTGATTGATAAAATGTTGATTGCAGTGCTTCATTGTTTCCAATTAAACCCCATTACACATTCAGCACTCCAGTTTAATTATCTGACATCAGTATTATAACACCTCGCCTTGCCGAGTGCCAGGGCTGTAAACATCAATGTGATCTGGGCTTGACACACTCTGAAAGTGATTAAGCAAATCAACATAAATTAATGAAACTAATAAATCACTGCGTGCGATTGCAATTTTCCTGCTTGTCTACGCTGATGAAGATCTCAAATACATTTTCCCCACAGTGCTTAAATTATGCGCCTGCACCGTTAGATTTCTGTTAAACAGCTTCACCACGATGCTTTCACACACCAAACAAACAAAAGCAATTATGATGAAAGGAAGGCTGGAAAGAACACTTAAATTTAGTCCTCTGGCTGATGGGAATAATTTATGGTGTATTAAGATTTCATGCTGCGTTCCTCTCGTTGTCTTTCATTCACACAACTTCTTGCACTTTAGTTAAACTTCTGGATGACACTAGAGTTTAAAAAAAGAGCCTTTCACACGTGGTTCCAGGACTGACCATCTGTGCTCCACATTTTGAGCAAAGGTTGAAAAAGCCAAGAGTATCAAGGAGATTTTGCTTGTGCGCCTTAAGCAGCCAATACATGAAAGGATTGGATGAAGAAGTGCAGGCACAATCTGGATACTATTCAGAAGATATTCGATTAAAAGCAGCAGCCGACAAGGCAAACAAGCCAAGTCTCCCCACTGTCTCCGTTAACTGCAGTCCTGCTCTTCTGAACAGCACTGACAGGCTGGGTTTGAACATAATTGGACAACGAACTGATTACATTTACAGCTGAGTGACAACACACCAGGAAAGGAAATGAAGTCATGAAAGTTTACCCCGTGCAATTTTGTAAATCATTACTCTGAAACACAAGTAAGATCACATTTTCTGGCACAGTGCTGAGCAGGCCAGGCCAAACATCACGTTTGGGAAACATAAACTTCAATCTACGATACAAGGAATTCATATTAGCGAGTGTGGCTGGATTTCGTCAAATGATTGTGCAGTTTGTGGACAATTTATGAGACAGAATTTCCTGAGCAGTGATGAAAATAACAATCCCAGCATGGCAGCAATGCTTCAGCTTCAGGATCCTGAGAGCTGAAGCGGTGCAGGTTGCTAACCTCCCTTCAGAAGTCTCCTACAATACTATAATTTGGTTTCCTTTGAGAGCTACAGTGCATAGACCTGTTGTCAAGGCTGAGCGAGCAGGGTCCCCACTGAGATCTGCACAGGTGTCACCATAGTTTCACAGCTGTCTGGAGGCTCCTACATAAAAACACAATGCACAGAGGAGGAAAACAATATCAGCACAAATATTTCACCCAACAGTGAACTGTTCAGGAAATAGAAAAGTCTTAGAGAATACCTCCTCCTGTTTAACCCCGTGACTGATCTGAACAGACAGACTACCTCTGAGTATCAGCACAGGTCAGTGTATACAGCCATGCTAAGTATCAATGTCACCATGTCACCTGGTGTTTAGCAAGTGTTATGCTTACTGTGACTGCAATGTGAGTTTAATATGTATCTGAATATTTGTGAATGGCACAAGTTAAAAAGTCAGGAAAACCTCAAAGTTATTACAACTTATCAGTGGACTGCAACAATATTGCCAAAATAATTCACAATAAGTAAGTAAATTTTATTGATATAGCAAAGCTATAGCTTTACAGTAAAAATAAACAAACAAAGTGCCTCAAGGCACTTTATATTGTAAGGAAAAGACCCTACAATAATACTGAAAATATAAAGAAAGAAAGAAAGAAAGAAAGAAAGAAAGAAAGAAAGAAAGAAAGAAAGAAAAATTTCAATATCTTTCTAATAAATGTATGTGTGTTCGTCTGTTCTTACTTGACAACAGTTCATCTGGTCAGCTTTAAATCAGGCATGTGTACTTTTGGGTACATGAATAGGTGAAGTGGAGAACTGGAGGTCATTCGGATAAAGAGTCTTTTTCTTGTTCCTGGGGCAATCAATGGCTACTCAAAGTGCTTTGTCACTTTTTAGGAAACTAATTTCCTTCATTTTACAAATATATGGAGATGGAGTGAATCTGGAAACAAAGTTGTGCAAAAAGATCATCTCCTCCAAAATGAGGATTCATATACTGTAGTGGTACTAGATAGTTAGTGTTGCATCTAACTGCTTCTTCTTCTTTTATTTATTTATTTTTATCGTGGAAGGCAACCAGCATTACAGTGGCACAGGATTATTCATGATATCATCAGGAATTAATTAATTAATTAATTAATAATATTTTAATAATATTATGGTTAAGTATGACACTAGTAAATCAGAACCCCACAATTAATCCTGAGGGCAATCTAAAACTGCAGCAGATTTGACTGCAAATTAATCTAATTGCAAATTAACAAGTATTCATTAAAAGGGTGGTATATGTATTACTTAAGACAGTATACCTCATTTTCTGGGGACCATGAATGTAAAAATTTCATAGCAATCAATGTAATCATACAGATGTTCCAGTTGTGTCCCATATAGCCCTGCTGGCAATGCAGCTAAAGCTCATTAAAACATAAAGACAAACAGTTTTAAAAAGGACATCGTATCTCTTCCTCAAAGTTTAAAGTTTAAAGTTTTAAAGTTTAAACACTTCAGACTACTTTTTGAACAATTATGGCACACTGGGGTGGCAAAAATTGCCACCCCAGTGTGCCATGTATCTCTCTTAAAGAGAAAATTATCCATAACTCTTGAATAGTCGAGAATGGTACTCTGAGACTAATATCATACTAATCCAAAAGACAAGCTATTCACTCTTTGTAAACAGCTGAAGCTTATCGCTAAATGTAGCAGGATATAACAGCAAAAGGCATCAACTGGAGAACTAAAAACTTCACTGGGTATTCAGCACAAAGCCAGCCTGCTCACTGTATGTTTTTCACAAAGTTTTGTTAATTAATTCTTTAAGAGAAAACCAATTTGATATCCTTCTGGCATGCTTGCATATGTCTGCTGTTAAATCCCAAGGTATGTTGTTGATATTTATTTTAATAAGAGCTCTCATGGTATGTCATTTCACCATCTCCCACATTCACCTTCAACTCAATCAATACAAAACAATTTATGTGAGGAACCTGCATCATTACTGATACTACTGGAATCAACTTTCCCAACATTCCCAAAGGTTACTAGCAGGGCAAATAAATAAGACCTCAGAAATTTTAGTAGTAGTAGCTGTCCAGATAATTAACATATCATCCCATTTCATAGTTGCATACTCTGTACTGAAACTTGATTTTCAAGCGAATAGGTAAGCAAAACAGCCTTGAAGATGACAAGTTTGACCCAGGCTGAGCTGATGGAGCCCAGGATCTGGCTGCCTCATTCCTCTGACAGCAACCCCACAGGGGTTATCTGAAAGCTGCCATCTTCAGACAAGAGTTTTCCCTCTCTAGCTTGAGTCGCTCCACTTAGCACTGATATCTACATGGTCAGCTTTAGTGTACATTTTCACCAAAACTGATTTCAAAACATATGCCCCCATGGACAAAACATAATCTATTAAACTGTGTGTAGGTGTGTTTGACAGCATTACAGACAAAACGATACAGAAAAATCCACATTTTATAGATTATCCTGAAGCTAACTTTGCAGTCATCAGAAATAATTTGGTGTAAAGGGTTTCTTGAGATTGCAAATGACATCTAACATGAAGCTTTTGTTCGAGATCTCTCCAACAACAAGCTTTGTGTCTGCAGAAAAATGAAGGCTGTCATCACTTCAATGCACAAGTTCATCTTTTCTCACCGCTGAAACCCGTGGAAATTGAACGCTACACGCCACTTGCCTCTGAGCAAATCCAATCAGCGGAGGCTTCCAATTAAGCCAATATCCATGGATGAGATGGAAGTTGACTTGCTTTGTTTTGTTTCGCCTTGATGGGCATGCTCCGCCCTCCTCTCTCTGCGAAGAAGAGTGTGTCACAGCACTTTTTCCTGATGAGTCCAATGTGATCTGTCGTTCTCTCCGTCATTCACTCCCTCTCCCTCCCTCTCGCTCTCCCTCTGGACTCCCTCCATCACTTGTCCGAGTGAGAGAGCGGCGTGACAGTGATGTGATGGGGCTACACAGCCTGTCAAGATGGATTGCTACCTTGGGAGACTTGCACACACACACACATACACAATGGATGTGTGACACACAAACATACAGACAGAATCACACATGCATGCATTCACCCATATTCACACACACAATCGCACACATGCATGACAGTACAATCTCAGATTCTGCTGCACACACACGGTCCAGTGAACTCCTGGGCCTGTCAGCCGAAGGTCGCTCAATCTGACACAGTGTTCCAGCTGGAAACAGGCCAAGGGAGGCATCATGCTTTCACTACCTCCACTCCGACATGAAACACACGCACACACCTGAACTATTTTCTCTCTACCTTTCACACACACTTATTCAGACACGTTATTGTGATCACATGGTCTCTATTCTTGTCATCACCAATTAAAGTGGTCAGATTTTCACTTGCAAACGTGAGCTAAGTACACTTCAAATACCTCAAATGTCCTTCTGTGTGTGTAAATATGAAAGTGCCTACGACATGAGGTCTGATGGTCACACGTGACCCTGTAATCTGATATTTCATGTCTGTAGCAGACCTTGTGTAAAACTGTCAAATTGCCCTGCTTCATACAAACAAACCTCTGTGCCCTTTAAACCACACACACACAAGCATACGCACACACACACGATCACAGAGCAGTCAAGGATGATCAGTGTGAATCCCTGCCAAACACAGCTTCCTCTCTTCTCTGATGCGCGCACACACACAACCAAACGCACAAACGCAGAGGCCTAACCCCGGAGGACAGCATGTCAGGCAAAGATCTGAGAACACATTTTCGACTTGGCTGAGCAATCGAGCGGTCCGAGGGTCCACTCGGGTACTGGTCTCTGCCCACCCTCCGTCTGGCCCTCCTTCTGCATCGCCGATCAACAGCGAGTAGCTGATGAGGTCAGCCAGACAGAGATGAATCTATACTCTGCTGGCACAGCTGCCTGTAAGACTCAATCCCTGTTTTTTATTCTTTATCTGTGGACCACCACTGTTGCTTTGTAGCACCAGCTCATGCAGAGGTTGCGACTTTGGCAGCTTTTGTTCATTTGATGGATCCTTGAGTGACGATGTCGAGCTTTTTGAGGACACTGTGTAAAGCTGCAGCTCTACATACACAAGGCAGTGAAAAGAAAGCAGTAAAGAGAGATTTATTCAGAAAAGCCATGAACGTGGAGTATTTAAAGCTGCGGCCTCCGATTCAAATATGATTAAATGTGTCATCCCACCAACAAACTTCTACAAACAGAAGAATGCCATGTTATCCTTATTAAAGTGGCAACAGATAACTTTTCTAGCTCCACCCCTTCTGCCTCTGTCCCAAAGACTGGCTCACGTCCCATATTAAAACACCCAGTTGTACTACAGTAAAAAACAGGCTAATTTAGTTATCTAATCTAATCTAGTGGAAAAAATGCCAAATTAAGTGTGTTATCATTCGAGTAAATGCCTGTCTAATGTTCACTCTTCTTTTACTTTTGGTTTTTATCCCCCCCCCCCCGCTGTTCTTACTTCATCCGACTCTTTGTTTTCCTGCTTAGAGTTTCCACAGTTATTTCCATTGTTTCATCAACCATCCCAGCTACCAATAGCTACCAGGGAAAACAAAAGCACTGTCATCTTCCTGTCTTGGTTGCACAACCAGCCGTCTTTTTCAAGGAGATTTGGTACTCAGTTGCAGACAGAGTGGCATAGTGAAAGTGAGGCTTATAGGGAACCAATCTAAATGCAGATGTGTCATTATCCTGTAGCCAGTGGGTGATCAACATTTACGCCATAAATAGTTAAAACAGAAAACTTGACTGCTGTCTGTGCAAAACAGCTGATTAATCGGTACTAGGACTAAATGGGCATCCCATGGGAAAAGACTAGCATCAATCTGGCACCCAGAGACCATGAAAAATCAATGAAAGATGAGTGATTCAGGCAACTACCAGTGGGAGAGAAGGCTACCGCTGTGGGGGTAAATATATTAGAGGAATACCTAGAGGTGGTCCATCAGTGACCAGCCCTCATCTACAAAACAATACGTAACAAGCAAATCGCTAAATATGTGTACAGGACTTAAATATTCATTTATAGGTGACAGTTAAGAGGATAACTGGGAAGACTAAACATATAGCTGTCCTAGCTACACTATAGCTGACTTATAGTATAGAAATACCACATGGAGAACTGAGGAACTCCGACTGGGACATTTTTAATGTTTTCGGTCAACACACTTTTTACAAAGTCATCTTCAGTTTAAACCTGCTGCTCACCACAACTGCCTCCTCTATGGCAGTGAATGTGAGGGCCAGACATAGCACTGCAGGAGCTATAACCTATGCAAAATCTCAAATCCTGTCATGATGACACCAGACAACCACTAAATATAAGTTTTGGTAATGTTAAACTATAAACTATATAAACTATATACATGACTTTAACTCTTTTTTTCTTGGCCAGAAGAAATATTGTGCATTTGGGTATTACATATAAAAATAAGGAAAAAAGGTACCAGTGTTAAAAGCTAATGACTGAGGAGGACGAAAAAAATAGTTCTGACATAATCTCATTTGAAGTGGGTGGTCATTAAGCTGCAAAATGTGAGCATTTGAAACTGAAGTTGATATAATAATAACTATTATATTTAGCAGGATCACTTAAGAGTGAAGCTTGCTATTACCACAGTTATTAATTACAGTTGCATTAACACATTCATCACCATGCTGTGTGACTCATTTACTAAAAATATAACAATCAAAGTTTGTCAGCATTTATGATTGATTAGGACCACATTAGTTGAAAGGCTAATCAGGCCTCCAGAATGTGGACCTTGTTATTAGCACATGCTTGTCACTGTAGCGCAGAGGATAGCAGATTTCTGTCCGTCATGGTCCGTCAGACCTCTCAGGTTCTGAGTGTGGATGTGTGTGCATGTGTGTGGGTGGGAGTATTAACTTTGCTTACCCCTCCCACAAGTAGGCGTGGCTGCCCCAGTTCCTACCAGGACACCTGATTCTCAGCTACCATCTCCAGCAGTATGGCTCTCCCCTGGTTCCCCTCTCCATTCCTTGCTGGACTGTTAAGCTTCTTGGTGTGGTAGAGTAATTTATGCCTCTTAGTTTACTAGCTAACCTGGTGACCCATGCTCTGTATTTACCTGACCTGTCCTCCTTCATTGCAGATTCTGTCCTGCCTGCTTTGCTTCTGAAGAAACCTGAGCTCACAAAGAAATACTCACCTGTGGATTTGGAGAGACCTTACCTGCACCTGAGCCTGTGGAGAAGAAGAGAGTCTCTCCCAGTAAATACATCTGTGGAAAACAGAGAAGTCTTACCTGCAATTTTACCTATGCCTGCAATCTGTGAGAACAGTGGACACTTATGTCACAGCACCCTGTGGAATTACAAAAAGAGACTTAAACCACTGTCTGAGTACAAACTTTAGTAATATACTGAAAAGCTTCAAATTCTTATCTGTTGTAAATTAAAAAGTGTTAGTTAGTCTTTGAACTTTTTCCGGTGCATCCAGCTTCTGAGTCTTTTGCACCAACTGTGACACCGCCCTGCTGCTAGGAGCCAGGTGGCCTTTGTTTGTGAGATTGCTATTGAAAACAGACGTTCTCAATAGCAATCTTTCCTCTGAAGACCTATCTGCTCTCCGTGCTCCACTTAGACCTCGAGTCTGAAAGCCACAGGGGAGATGAAACACACAGAGGCACAGAGGAAGTGGTAGGGGAGGTCACTCTAGTACAGAGACAGTTTATGGTACAACACAGACTGCGTCACAGACGAGATCGTGTCAAAACAAAGACTCAGAATACCTCAGCCACCACCAGCACTCTGTGTGTGTGTGTGTGTCTGAGTATGTGTGCGCGCGCATGCAGATGTGTGCATTAGTACCGTGAGAGAAGGAGTCAGCAGCTCACAGTTCCTTGTCGTTATTTTTAACCAGTGCTGTGGTGGTTGAATGAGGAAGTGTCTGTCTGGTTTTGTGTCTTGCTTTAGGCACACCAATCATCTCTTTCTGTCTCTTT
This sequence comes from Heterochromis multidens, assembly GCA_015108495.1. Classification (NCBI taxonomy): domain Eukaryota; kingdom Metazoa; phylum Chordata; class Actinopteri; order Cichliformes; family Cichlidae; genus Heterochromis; species Heterochromis multidens. The sequence goes on from VUQS01044078.1 coordinate 9,573, forward strand.
TCTCCAGCTATCTCTGAGAGAGAATAAGGCAGAAGGGGAGAGAGGAAATAAACTGCATCTTAAAATAAAATGTGTACGCAAAGCCAAGCTGCTACTACATGTTTTGATGCTCAGCTGAGCACTGCGCCATGTTTAACAGGGTTTTGTATGAAGTCTAGAGTGTTTCTGTGTGAAATGAGAAGAAGAGAGAAATTCTGCTAATGAGCAGTGTGTGAGAGCTCTGTGCTGACAGCAGCTAACCCCTCCACTCTCAGACACACTTGTACACACACACTGACTTACACACAGCAACATGCACACATGTCCTGGGAGACAAGTGTGGAGAAAGTAGTCCTAGTGTGTGAGTAGTAATTAGACTCCCATCCATTAACACAAGGGGCTGTGGAGGAGGATAAGCAGCAGGTGTGTGGGTGTATGGGTGTGTTTCTGCCAATGTGTATTTGTGCGTATCTGTGTTTTTGCTGTGTGCACATGTACATAATAACACACGGTTAATTGCGGTGACTGTGTGTGTGTGTGTGTGTGTGTGTGTGTACAGCATGCCTGTGCATATGTAGCTGTGTGCTAACGACACTGTGCAGGAGTGTGCACAGTGACCCTAAAGCATGGATGCATCTGTTACAGGAACTCAGCAGCAGGTGTGAACACAGCACAAAGACCGAGAAACCATGTTCAAAGACGAGTTTGTTTACACATTCAAAGTCAATGAGGCACAGGGGAGGAGAGGCTCAAACTGCAGCGTTTCCTCAGTACGCCGTGGCTTAGCCATTTTCACTACCATCACACAAATAAACAATATTTCTAAAAAAATTCTTTGTACGTACTCCAAGTCCAGCATGGCATTGCTACTTAATGTAATATTGTAATAATGTAAAATTACATTTAAAAGGACACATGTTAATTGTGAATCATGGAGTACAGGGTGTGTGAGACAATCAATGCTGTCAGCAGGCTTCTAATTTTCACAATTCTTCAGCTGTATTGTGACTTAACCTTACCCACACAACAAACTGAATCAGTTGTCAGTGGCATGAATCACTCTGGAGAGAGAAATACCACTCTGTGTAGTTCTGTCTATGATATAATGTCACTGTCAACAAGCAAAGAGAAGACTGAGTACTATCAATAGGATCAAGTTAGATGATATGTGATGTCTTCAGCTTTAGTTTCCAACAGAACCCACCAGCAAGTTTGTAATATAACACTACTAAGTATCACTTTTGAATGCAGTGAAGAATGATTTTGTAGTTCAAAGTTTATTCTAGCTACTATCAAAAAGATCTGAGCGACAGTAAACTGATGTTTTTAGTTTTGTTTGTTTTTTTTGTGATCGAAATTAACTTTCAAAAAGAAGGCTTTAAATGTACAATATTTATATCTGTCAGATTAAAAACTGTTTAAATCTTTCAAAAATTAAGAAAAATGATCAATAAAATGTGAAAAAGTAAGAACTACTAAGAACTTTATGCTAACAAGCTAGCATTGGACCATACCTTCACCTAGTACCACCCTATATATAAAGGGTACATTAAAGTAAGCCCCTGTCACATCCAGTCTACCCTAAGTCTGACATAAGAGAAACATGATGCATTCTACAGTCTATTGCTGTGTCTCAAATCGCATACTTCCAAACTTACACAAGCTGCATAAATGCACTCATGCTATCAAGCACAGCAACAAAAAGTGTACTACAAGTACCAAGTGTGAAAGTACCTGCTACCTTCAGTGGTCGCCATCTTGTCTCAGAGTCAAACATTTGAAATATTATTTTCAGTGTTTAATTTGACACAATGTATAAAATGTATTCACTTCCACAGGTAAGTACATAGTGTGTATAGTGTACTACATGTACTAAACCAAGTATCTGAATGGAGACACACTGTATCACTCATTATGATTAAGGACATGCAATTATAATAACACAGTAAATGCAACAATCGCTGAAGCTCTTGACAAGCAACTAGGGTTTCTTCTTAGCCTAGCTCTATTTTTCACACTTCTACATCCTTACTTTTGCATTTAATGCGACCCGTTCTCCAGCCTCCACCCTGGTTCCTACAGGAAGCTGAAGCAGCATAACTTCTCAAGCAGATCATCATCCATGTTGCCTGGCACTTTTGATCCTATTTGAGAAAAGCAATAGCTAAAACACGCTAGAAGAGAACATTTTGTGGAATGAAATTAATCAATTTCACAGAAGATTATATCAGCATAATGTGCACATTAACCACCTCCATTAATAAATGGAGTTGGCCTGGGTGACCACTGAGTGCACCAGTCTGTTATTCACAATGTGATCACCTAGAACATGAGCTATAATGACACTGCTGTAACCCTACAATCAACATTTGCCATAGTTGATCTCATTGTTCCAAATGGGGTGTCGGTCTGAAAGGAAACCTAGCTGAACGGATCTCTGATTAGTCCCTCAGGCTTGCCTGGATGAGAATACAGAATGATGCAACATGTAAATGTCACCTGATGGGATTCTTTTTATTCTCCGTATAATGAGATCCCATTAGCTTAGAATTTCCCACAGGATTTAGAACCACTAATTTAGGAGATTACTGGTCTCTTGATGAGATCAGTAGGGTTGTAGGCTGGATGTCTTGCCAGAGGCGATGTTGATTGCCGGCCTTGCTTGGGAGTCACCTGTGGGAAGAGCCCACCCAAGTGACTGCATGCATGTATGCACGTGCATTTAAGTCTAATCTGAAAAGTTCTGTAAAAGACTCAGAGAGGACTGGGGAGCAGAGTGGCTCTGAGCGTGTGTGAGAGAGAAAGAGTGAAAGGAAAAGCGAGTGAGTGTGTTAGTATGCTGTATACAAACCACAGCTTTGCTCCATGCTGTAATTTACCCTGCCGCCAAAACCACTGCTGCTTCTGCTGTTGCTGCCTAGTGCTGCGGCAGAGTTTAGCTTCTCTGGCTCTCTCACTGGCTGGGGCTGGCTAGCGCCTGTAGACGGGGGTTGTGCTAACCCTTTGACTGTTTGTTTATCTTGCAGTCAGAACCAACCATTAAAAGTGGGCCCTTAGTCAAAAGCACAAAAACAGACGCTTGTCATGTTCGAGGGCTGTAATTGTAGCTCTCGCGTGATGTTTTTATTTTCCCTCTGACCTCACTGGATAAACTCAAGAAGCCACTTAACATCGGGCTTGGCTTGCCAGATCCCAGAGAGAGAGAGTTAAGCAACATGCAGTCAAAGAGGACTTATTTTTCCCCTCCCTTTTTAATTCATAGCTGGGAGCACTTGCTGTCGCTATGCACTTTACCCTCCACTTCTGACTATATGAAAGACTAGGTACCTGTTGTTTGATTATACCATCTTAATGTGCCGCCTTTAAATCTTAAGCACTGTAACTGGCACTGGGATCAACTTGTTGAATGCTACCACACAAGCTGTAAATGCCTTGTTTACTATGGGAAACAGGCGTCTTTAAATTAGCTTCTTGCAGATTGCTATGCGGAAAACATTCCAGCCCCACAACTGCAGGGATTCGGACAAAACATAGCTTCTACTTTAACATCATCCCAATACAATGGAGTCCGTGCTCTCTCACTTCCTTGAAATGTTGACAGAAAAGAGCTCAGAGGTTCCAAGCTTCACTTGTGGTTGTCATCAATTAAGCTGGAAACACAGGGTACTCTGGGGACACAATCTCCCGCTCTGTAGCTCTCCCTCTTATCCGTCTCTCTTTATCTGTGTCTATGTCTGCTTAGTGTCATTATGAAATGTGCAATTATAGTCACACAAAAGCAGCAGCCTTCTATGCCATTTCAGCTCTAGCAGTGAGAGAAAGAAAAGAGGGCAGAACAACATCACAGTGAAAAGAAAGACAAAGTAATTCTAGAGAAGAAAGAGAGGGAGAGAGGAAATTGGCTTGGTTACCATTCTCCATCTGACAGGCGTAATTGACAATTTTGAGCAAGGCCAGGGGCGTTTCATCTAGTGAGGTGGAGGAATTTAGTGAGATTAAAGGTTAAGGCAGCCTAATTACTTCAATAAGACATTCAGGCATGTTCAATGTTGTTGTTAAATCAACCTACAATGTAGTGGTACAGATGATGAATTTAAAACTGCGGCTCACAAAAGAAGATGGAAAAGGAGAAGGAAATTAAATTAAACTTTTCAATTCAATTTTATTTATATAGCGCCAAATCACAACAACAGTCGCCTCAAGGTGCTTTATATTGTAAGGTAAAGACCCTACAACAATACAGAGAAAACCCCAACAATCAGATGATCCCCTATGAGCAGACTTGGCGGCAGTGGGAAGGAAAAACTCCCTTTTAACAGGAAGAAACCTCAGGCAGAACCAGGCTCAGGGAGGGGCAGCCATCTGCCGCGACCGGTTTGGGGTGAGGAGAGGAAGACAGGGCAAAAGACACACTGTGGAAGAGAGCCAGAGATTAATAATAACTCATGATTAAATGCAAAGTGCTGTATAAACACATGGTGAGTGAAAAGAGGAGAAAGGAGAAACGCTCAGTGCATCATGGGAAGCCCCCAGCAGCCTAGGCCTATTGCAGCGTAACTAAGGGAGGATTCAGGGTCACCTGATCCAGTCCTAACTATAAGCTTTATCAAAAAGGAAAGTTTTAAGCCTAATCTTAAAAGTAGAGAGAGTGTCTGTCTCCCGAATCCAAACTGGGAGCTGGTTCCACAGAAGAGGGTCCTGAAAGCTGAAGGCTCTGCCTCCCATTCTACTTTTAAATATCCTAGGAACCACAAGTA
>VUQS01044080.1:0-15009 GCA_015108495.1 Heterochromis multidens
CTGCAGTCTATTCACACCTACAAGCCAGTGGCCACTCTTTCAGTGGTGAGGATGTACACATCCTGGACAGGGAGGCACGCTGGTTTGAATGGGGAGTCAAGGAGGCCATTTACGTGAAAAGGGAAAGACCATCTCTGAACCGAGGAGGGGGCCTAAGGGTAAATTTTTCACCATCTTACAGTGCTGTGATTGCAGCCATTCCCCAATCTCTGTGAATGGTACAAATGGCCATTGATCAATAGTCATGATAATTTGCATACTAATGATCATGAAACTGACCTCATGGCCCATTGTTAGTCAGTGGTGTTAGTTTCTGTCATTATGCAAATGTACTGTTTATAAGGATGGGGAAGCCTGCAGTCAGCTGAGACTGAGGAAGTCACTTGGATAAGTTGACGAAACGTTTCTCCCACTAAAAACGCTACATCCAGATGAACAGATTCAGCTTTTTGGGATTCTTTTACCTGGATTATTGAGCATGCATCAAGAGATAGCTGCAGGAATAATTCAGCCCTCCTTATCTCCAGTTGGTGCAGTGTTCTTCTTTGTAGAGAAGAAAGATAAGACCATCTGTCCCTGTAGTGATTATCAGGGTTTAAATTCACAGTGAAGAACCTTTTGATGCATCCTTGTGCCTTTTTCTCTCAATGTCTCTCTCCGGCTGAGAGAAATTATGATGTGGGCAGCAGTGAACTGCTGGCAGTGAAACTGGCTTTGGAGGATTGGAGACTCTGGCTAGAGGAAGCTGAATACCCATTTGTGGTGTTCAGCTCTTTGTTTGGTCAAATGTCTAAACTCCCACCAGGCCCACTGGTCCATCTTCTTCAGCAGGTTCAGATTCAGAATAACTTACTGTCCCAGCTCACAAAATGTAAAACCAGATGCTTTGTCCCATCAGTTCTCTCCTACATGTATGCCTGAACAACCAGAGTCCATCCTGCCCTCATCTTGACATGGTTGCAGCTCAGGAGGGAGAGCAGGTCATCTACTAATCTGAAGCCCAAAAAGTTATACTAATCTGAAGGTTTGTGGTTTGATCCCTGGCTGTTCCAGTCTGCATGCCAGATATCCTTGGGCAAGGTACTAACCCCAAATTGCTCTCCAATGCATCCATCAGAGTGTGAATGTGTGTGAATGTTAGATAGAAAGCACTTAAGCACAGAAAAAAAGTGATTGAATGAATGGGTGTGAATGGGTGAATGGGGCATGTTGTTTAAAGCGCTTTGAGTGCTCAGGTAGAGTAGAAAGGCGCTATATAAGATTCGGTCCATTAACTATTTACCATGTTGTATCATCAGGGTACTAATTTGGAAAATAGAGGCAGTGGTCAAACAGGTACACAATGAACAAGATCCTGGAGGAGGACCAATTAACCGGCTCTGCATTCCCTCACCAGTCCAGTCACAGGCAATTCATTAGGCACACTGCTAAGTTTACATGTCAGCCTGGCATCCACAGAACCACAACCTTCCTCAAAAGGGCATTTTGGTGAACAACCTTGGAAGCAGATGTCTGCTCCTATGTCACAGCCTATTCCATACGCAATAGTAATTAAGCCTCACACTCCACCCATTGAACTGTCAAGACCTCTGCCTATTCTAAGCCATCCCTGGTCTCATATAGCCATGGATTTCATCACCCATTTGCCTCTCTCTAATGGACACATGGTAATACTCACCAGCACAGATCGCTTCTCTAAGACAGTGCACTTTATTCCACTTCCTAAACTGCCTTTAGTCATTGAGACCAGTAAGCTACTAAAGCAACATGTTTTCAGATTGCATGGAATTTCTGTTGATATTGCGTCTGACCAAGGCCCTCAATTCCCCTCCCGTGTTTGGAAGACTTTCTGCTCTGCAACAGGGGCCCAAAAGCTTGTCCTCCAGCTAACATCCACAGACAAATGGACAAACAGAAAGGGTCAACCAGGAGCTGGAAGCAGCTCTTTGTTGTGTGGTAGCCTCTAACCCAGCTCCCTGTTCATCCCATCGTACATGGGTAGAGTATGCACATAATACAATGACATCATCAGCAACTGACCTCACTCCCTTTGAATCCTCTATAGGATATCAGCCACTGCTGTTCCCAGCTGTAGAAACTGAAGTCCCCGTGCCTTAAATGCAACACCATCTTCGCCGCTGTCGGCAGTTTTGGAGGTCCACCAAAGCAACCCTTCTATGGATGGCGAAACAGAATAAGCAGCAAGCTGATCAACACTGTGCTTCTGTTCCAAGTGTTGAACCAGCTCAGAGTGTTTGCCTTTCTACTCGTGATATACCATTAAAAACTAAATCCAAAAAAACTCTGTTACGACCCTGGCTGTATTTCATTGTCTAGTACATCTGTGAACTGCTTGTGTGTGTGAGTGTTCTCTCCCTTTAAGCATCTGAGAGTCTCTGCAGATCCCTCTTCTGACTGGTTGAGCCATTTGGGCTGGCATCGACATGTCAGCTGCTGATTGGTCCTTGTCTTCATTTAGCCATTTCAAAAACCCTGGCTCCTGGATTTCTGAGGAATTGGCTTCTCTTCTGAGTACCTGCACATTTCAATTAGGGCATCAGTGCCAGTTGTCCGACGCTGCTGAGATACAAGGACTTGAGTGTCAAATTCTGTCCATATCCCACCTTTTGCTGCAGATGGGGATGCAGCAGTCCCTGCAGACAAGCTTGAAGTAGTTGCAAGAGCTGGAGCAGAGGTGGTGGTAGAGCTTGAGCTTTATGCAGATGATGAAGGTGCTGAGGTCTGACTCACTGACTGCATTTTGGTGACAAGTCAAGTTTTTACAGGCTCAACATTTGCAGAGTCACGGAATCCCAGGTTTTTTTTAATGTCCAGGTAGGTGCTGACAACAAGACTATAAAACATTTCAGTAGCTTGTCTGCAGCTTTAATTCTATGGTGAAAGAAAGCAACAATAAAAGAGTCTTTTACCACCAAATTCAAAGTGTATGCAAAACATGGGTAGTGTGCCCAACCTGCTTTGCGTACAACCATGTTGGCGCCATTATCGGTTATTACAGCCAGAATCTTGTCCATTATGCCCCATTCTTCCGTGATTCTGGTTAACTGTGAACAGATATTGTCTGCAGTGTGTTGTCCAGGAACAGAGCATGTTTCTAGCACATATGCCAGCATTTCCCAGTTTCCATCTATGATGTGGCATGAGACTGTTAAATATGCCTATGGCTCTTGATGTCCACATGTCAGTTGTAAACACAACATTGTCCACACCACTCGTGCCTTTCTGACCTTAGAGCAGCAGCCTTCATAAAGAGCTGGTAGTTTCCTCTCCATTAAAGATTTTTTACTTGGAATATTGTACCGTGGGTCAAGTGTCCTCACAAAATTCCTAAAGCCATCATCTTCCACCACGGAAAGAGGTTACAGGTCCTTCACAATCATTTCTGCCAGGTTCCTCGTAATCTCCACTGCTCTTGGGAAATCAGATAAGTAAAATAGTAAAATAATTAAGTCTTTAGCACTTGTAATTGAAATATAGTAATCATACAGTGTCCCTTTCACAGTTAACACAAAAGGGTACTTACATTCAATCAAATCTGAGCCATATTATATTCAGTATATTTGTTTCAATTCCAGTAAATGTTTTCATTTAAATAACACTTTTCAGTGGGATAAATGTATTTTACCAAGGTCTTAGCATAATTTATACTTTTTGAGTTGGCTAAAGTAACAAATAGCCAGTTGCACTTTGAAAATAAATTTTAAATAATGCCGAAGATGACTAAAATATTACTTTCACCATTATTATCTATCTGGATATTCTCTGCTATACTGAAAGGCTTCTGCCAATGACCTCTTCCTCTGGGTCGGGGGTCTGGGTCTGTCGGGGACAAGGGGTGAAGGACTTTTCTCCTCCTCGCTCCGTTTGTGTAGCTCGGCAATTTTATGATTTTTCATATGCTTGTATAAATTTGTTGTGTTACCACTGTATTTTACAGCCTTTTCTTCTTTATACAGCTTGCTGTTGTTTCATTTTTAGCCTGAAAATATAGCCACACGGCGCTCCAATTCCTCTCTGCTGTTCTTCTGCTCTCTCTCTGTGCTGCTTGTATGTGTGTGCTGCTGGCCGGGCCTGGCTGGCTGAGCCTGCCTGCTTGCTACTTTGCCTGGCGCTGCTGATTCACGTGACGCTACAACATCAAAACACAAGAGGGGGGAGGAGGAGCAAAGTGTGCCTGCTCCGAGATGTGACAGGAGCGGCACTTGAAAGCATTGGCACAGACAGCCAGGTCTCCTCTTTGATGAAACTGCAGCAGTGCATACAGGAGATAAACTGAAACTCAAGTATCAAACTCATTACACTGGTATTGATCAATATCAATACCAACGTTGGTATCGATATTATCAATATTTGGATCAATCCACCCACCACTAGTCCTGACAGTAACTGACAGCAGCAGCATTTGTTGATCCTGTCCTGGGCCTCCAAACTTTTGCTAGTTCTTAGTGTTTTCCTGAGAGAAACCTGGTTTTGTGTATAGTGTTCTTGTAAATAGCTCAATCCATCCACTTTGTAAATACCACTGAAGCAGAATGGGTGAACTGCCTATTTATTTTTGTACAGTTTTCTCTGAGCCAGGGAGTTAGGGTTAGCACTTGTCTTTTGTTTGGTTTGGTTTTGCATAGGGTTTAGGTGGCACTTCCTCTTGGAATATAGCTGGTTTCATGTGTCATTTTGGCCTTGGTTCATCCCGAAGCCTATGCTTTCAGTTTTTGCTGCTGACCTTTTGACCAAGAGTGGTAATAAACTACACCTCTAATTGCAAATTACGGCTGAGCTTCTGGTTGTGGGGACACCCTCTTGACCCTTGTGCTTCCTTACCCCTAGTCGAAGTCGTAACAACTCTCTCCTAAGTTCATCTGACCTTTTGAAATAGAGAGTATGAATAATCCAGTTTCTGCTTGCGTACAACTACCTGGAACCATGAATATCCACAATGTCTTCCACGTTTCCCAGCTCAAGCCAGTCCTCTCCAGTGCTCTGGTGTGCTGGTTTTCAACTTTGCATTGTGTTGTCAGTTTTCCATTCAAATTAAACACTAAAAGAAAGATCTTGCATGTCCTCATTAGGATAGGGATTTGCTTATGGAGTAACGCTAAAGTAATGCAATGAGTAGTATAACAAATTACTTTCTCCAGGGAGTAAGAAACAGAATGCATTACTTTAAACAATTGACAAATAATGAATAATCCATCCATCCATCCATGCATTTACTTCCACCTGTCCAGGGCCAGGTTGCGGGGCAGCAGCCTAAGTAGAAAAACTCAGACCTCCCTCTCCACACCCACCTCCTCCATCTTATCCGAGGGAACACAAGTCATTCCCAGGCCAGTCGAGAGATATAATCTCTCCAGCGTGTCCTGGGTCTACCCCGGAGCCTCCTCCCAGTGGGACATGCTCGCCCAGGAGGCATCCTAGTCAGATGCTCAAACCACCTCAACTGGCTCCTTTCAATGTGGAGGAGTAGCAGCTCTACTCTGAGCCTCTCTTGAATGACTGAATTCCTCACTCTATTTCTAAGGGGAAGCCCAGGCACCCTTCGGAAAAAGTTAATTTCTTGTATCCACAATCTCGTTCTTTTAGTCACTACCCAAAGCTCGTGACCATAGGTGAGGGTAGGGATGTAAATCGACTGGTAAATTGACAGCTTTGCTTTCACACTCAGCTCTCTCTTCAACATGACAGACCGGTACAGTGTCCGTGTCACTGCAGCCGCAGCCCCAATCCGTCTGTCAATCTCCCGCTCCCCTCTTCCCTCACTCATGAACAAGACACCGAGATACTTAAACTCCTCCACTTGGGGCAGCAACTCGTCCCTGACCTGGAGTGGGCATTCCACCCTTTTCCGGTTGAGGACCATGGCCTCAGACTTGGAGGTACTAATTCTCATACCCGCCGCTTCACACTCAGCTGCTAAACCACTCAGTGAGAGCTCGAGGCCACTATCTGATGAAGTCAACAGGACTGAATCATCCGCAAAAAGCAGAGATGAGACTCTGAGGCCACCAAGGCGGAAGGCTTCCGCCACTTGGCTACACCTAAATATTCTGTCTATAAAGATTATGAACAGAACTGGTGAAAAAGGAATGAATGAATGATGACTGAATGATACTTTTTTTTGAGTAACGACCCCAAAACTATCTGTTGGGTAACTGCCACACATGATAAGTTGATAACAGTGAAACCACAGCTGAAATGCTAAGGTAAATCTCTACTGTGACCCATCATCTCAACTTAATCGTGCATAGTTACAGTAATAACTCAGGTATATGTGCAAACTTAGAAGGTATTAAGGGTGTTGGGGCAAAAAAAAAGAAAAAAGAATAGTTTAAACTGAGTACATTGTGTTTTACAACATCAAATTAAAAAAAATACATAATGGAATAATCTACAGTACTACAAATAACATAGTAAGAATATAGTAATACCATGTGCAGTACAGTTTCTGCTTACTTCCTAAATTCTAAAAACAACTGCAGTTACCCAGTATTTTAGGTGTATTTACTATAGTTATCTATATATTTACTGGGTAAATACTTACTGATCAAAGGACTGTAATGGAAAGAAGTAACACTTCTTGTGTAAATGGGTCTACTGTAACCCAGATCATAATAATTTGCCTTAAGCTAGCTAACTGTTTGGCTAGGTTTAACTGGTGCTTAAACCTAGCCAAACACCAAGTGAAAACAACACTGACAACTCAAGACTGAGTGAAAAAAGTTCAAAATTGTCACACGTGAAACTCAAACTCCAGTCTCCTGGTGCCAACACCACCCACATACATTCCAAAAAGGACTTTGCCATTCTTTTAAACAGGAACCACCAATGTACCGTATGTCATTTCAGGAACATTTACTAGACATGTTTCAGGCTAAAGGAACAAACAACCACTGTGACTGTTTAGTTGGATGACTTGCTGTTATATGAAATAGTTAAAACTATTGTAGGTCTTACCTACAATATAAAGTGTATATATAAATATAAATATAAATATAAATATAAATATAAAGTGCCTTGAGGCGCTATATAAATAAAATTGAATTGAATTGAACCTCACTCAGCTTCCAGATTTATGCATCGCTAAAATCTTTATTTATTTTGAACAAATGTGATAACACAAAAGTTTTTATAAACCAAATAGAATCTTTGTTCTATTACCTCTTTTGAGATGATTTTCTCATGTCACTATGACCTCTTCTACTTTCTGCACTGCCAAACACACCAGACGTTCATTCACTTCATTAGGTACACCTTGCTAGTACTGTTTTTGACCCCCTTCTGACTTCAGAACTTCCTTAATTCTTCATGGCATGGACTCAACAAGGTGCTGGAAACATTCCTCAGATCCATCCATCCATCCATTCTCTTCCACTTAGATACTGATCCATAATGACATGATACCATCACACAGTTGTTGCACATTTATCACCTGCACATCTGATGACTGTGGAGGCCATTTGAGTACAATGAACTCATTGTCATGTTCAGCTTGATGATTTGAACTTTGTGACATGATGTGTTCTCGTGCTGGAAGTAGTCAACAGATGATGGTATACTGTGGTCATAAAGGGTTGGATATGGTCAGCAACAACACTCATGTTGGCTGTGGGGTTTAAACAATGCTCAACTGGTACTAAGGGTCCCAAAGTGTACCAAGAAAATATCCCCACACCATTACACCACCACCACCAGCCTGTATATTGATACAAGGCAGACCAAGCAACGTTTTTTCAATCTTCTATTGTCCAGATTTTGGTGAGCCCGGGGAAATTGCAGCCTCAATTACCTGTTCTTAGCAGGAGTGGCATCCAGTGTGGTCTTCTGCTGCTGTAACCCATCTGCTTCAGTATTCTATGTGTTGTACATTCAGAGATGCTCTTCTGCATACTTCAATTCAATTAATTTTACATAGGGCCAAAACACAACAGTCACCTCAAGGCATTTTATTATTGTAAGGTATGTAAGACCCTACAATAATACAAACCCTACAATAACCTCTGTTAACAAATGGTTATTTGAGTTACTGTTGCCTTCTTATCAGTTGAAAGCAGTTGGACCAGTCTCCTCTGACCTCTAGCATCAACAAACCATTGTTGCTCAGAGAACTGCCACTCACTGGATAGCTTTTCTGTTTCAGAACTACGTATACCACATTCAAAGTCACTTAGATCACCTTTCTTCCTCATTCTGATGCTCAGTTTGAACTTCAGCAAGTCATCTTGACGATGCCATGTGATTACCTGATAAGATATTTGTGGTAACAAGCACTTGAACAAGTGTGCCTAATGAAGTGGCCAATGAGTGTATATGTGGTATAGTGTATATGTGGTGTATTGTATTCAGTCGACTCCTATGAAAGGAACTAAATCAAGAGATAAGTCTACCCTGCCCGGGATAGGGTTACCGGGGCCCTACCCTGGAGCCAGACCTGAGGAGTGAGCTCGAAGGAGAGCCTTAGCCCATGGGGCCCAACCGAGCACAGTCTGAAGAGACGACATGGCCCCGCCCTCCTGTAGGCCCACCCTCACCGGAGATGCTGTAGAGGGTGCAATGTGTGTCGGGCGGCGGTCAGGGACAGAGGCCCTGGCGGTCTGATCCCAAGCTATTGAGGCTGGCTATTAGGACATGGAACATCACCTCTCTGGTGGGGAAAGAGCATGAGTTAGTGCGTGAGGCTGAGAGATACCGGCTAGATATAGTCGGGCTCACCTGAACTCACAGCTTGGGCTCTGGAATCAGTCTCCTGGAAAGGGGCTGGACTCTGTTCCAGTCTGGAGTTGCCCTTGGTGTGAGGTGGCAGGCAGGGGTGGGTATTCTCGTATCCCCCTCGGCTTCTGCCAGTATATTGGGGTTTTCGCCAGTGGATGAGATGGTTGCTTCCCAGCAGGCCAAGCGGAATGTGGCTCAGGCCGTAGCTGAAGTAAAAACTTGGGTGTGGGAGGAGTTCAGTGAGGCCATGGAAAAAGACTTTCAGACTGCCTCAAAGCGATTCTGGCAAACTGTCAAGCGACTCAGAAGGGGAAAGTGGTGCTCTACTCAAACAGTGTATAGAGGGGTTGGGTGCTGCTGACCTGAACTGAAGATATACTCAGGCGATGGAAGGGATACTTTGACAACCTCCTTAATCCCACTGACGTGCCTTTTGTAGAGGAAGCAGAGTCTGGGGATGAGGGGGACGACTCGCCCATCACTGGGGGCGAGGTCATCTCCTTGATGGCTAGGCCCCTGGGGTGGATGTGATTCACCCTGAGTTCCTAAACTTGCTGCCCCAAGTGGAGGAGTTTTAGTATCTCACGAGTTCAAGGAGAGGGGAGTGAGAGTGTGAAAGACGAATTGGGTCCACGTCTGCAGTGATGTGGATACTGTACCGGTCCGTCGTGGTGAAGAGATAGCTGAGCGTAAAAGAGAAGCTGTCAATTTACCGGTTGATCTAGGTCCCTACCCTCACCTATGGTCACAAGCTTTGGGTAGTGACTGAAAGAACAAGATCATGGATACAAGTGGCAGACATGAGCTTTCTCTGAAGGGTGGCTGGCCGCTCCCTTAGAGATAGGGTGAGGAGTACAGTCATTCAAGAGGGGCTCAGAGTATAGCTGCTACTCTTCCACAGTGAAAAGAGCCAGTTGAAGTGGTTCGGGCATCTGACAAGAATGCCTCCTGGGCGAGGTGTTCTGGGCATGTCCTACCAGAACGAGGTCCCGGGGCAGACCCAGGACATGCTGGAGAGATTACATCTCTCCCCTGGCCTGGGAATGCCTCGATGTTCCCCTGGATAAGCTGGAGGAGGTGGCTGCGGAGAGGGAGGTCTGGGCTTCTCTGCTTAGGCTGCTGCCCCCACGATCTGGCCCTAGATAAATGGAAGAAAATGGATGGATGGATGGACATTGTATTATAACAATTTACTTGGCAAAAGTTATACATGTTAATATTAACCAATCATATTGTGTAAATATGAGATGTGTACTTATCATGTTACAGATGAGTTAACAACATATCACAGAAGTTCATGAATACTGCAGCTTCAGTAAAACTCTCAGCCAACACATTATCATCACTGCACTCACACAGCTGCTGCATGTAGTTTAATTTTAAACTAATGTGTTCTAGCCACATTAGCTGGTACAGCGAGATCCCCTGACCAGTCATAATCACCACTACAGTCTGTCTCAATCAGCCTCTGCAGCTGCCAGTGAATGAGAAGATAAACTCACTGCTTTAGCATTCTTTCTGCCTGAGCAGCCACACCTGAGGGTGCACTGACTCACACTGTGGTCACAACCACAACATCTCACAGTAAATCCAAACATCAGATTAAAAAACAGTGCCAGCTGTGACCCTTAGTGTAGTGTATTAACATACACAGTATTTTTAACTGGCTACAAAGCTGTTTAAAACAGCAAACTAAAAAACACATTACTTTGATTTGGTCAGGATCACTTGGCTCAGTTACAATGAAAAGTTTAATATTTTTGTATATCACTGATTGGAGTCATAGTACTCTGCAGTATCACTAATACCTCTCCTCAAAACCCTAACCCTAACCACATTAGAGCTGCTCTCACAGCAACATCATTAAAAAGAAACATGATCAGCATTATCTTCACAAGGACCAACAGCAGCAACAACAGCTATCCCCACTGACTGAGAGGAACCCTTCAGAATGAAAACTTTGTTTTCTTGTTTTTCATTAGAGGTCAGCAGTCAAGACGAACCACGAAAACTGAAGAGCAGGTAAAAAAAAAAGGAAAGAATAAAAAGAGAAAAATAGGAAAGTCAGTCTGCTTAATAACGCTAAAGAAATGGGTTAATGGCCTCAGCTAGAGAAGACACATGCATGAAAATATGAAAATTTAGGGCACTCAAGTCACAATTCTCTCTGAAAAAGTAATTTTGTTTGTTTTTAGAGAAACCTTCTAAAAATATAAATAATAAAAAAAAATGAAATTAAAACTTTTCCTGTTTCTCACAGGTGTCCACAAATGTAACAAATTCGTTACAAAGTTAAAAATGTTTAGTGGAAAAAGCAAGCACAGGGAGAGCATACAAACTCAACACAGAAAGGTCCTGGCTAACCAGGAAATTCAACCCAGAACCTTCATGTTTTGAGGTGACAGTGCTGACCACTGCATCACAATGCTGCTCCTCAAGCATGTCTCAAGTTTGCAAAAGACCATACACATGGTCCACAACAATTCTGTTCAATGCTATAGATGTTCTAACTGTAAAGCATGGTGGAGAGAACATCAGGGTTTGGGGCTGATTTGACTCCTCAGGGCATGGACACCTTGGAATCACAAATTCAAAATCATATCAAGAAATTTTAGAGAAGAATGTCAGGGCTGCAGTTCTTGAAAAGAAAGTTAGATGTGTGTTGCAAATAGACCCAATCACACAAGTAAACCAATAACTAAAAAATAAGTTTTGTAAATGCCAAGTCAGAGTCCTGATATTTACCCAGTGTAGATGCTACATGGTATTAGGCTTAAGATTAAGAGAACCTTTTAAACAAAGATACCTAAGAAGCATTACTTATCTGAAACAGATTTGTAGACGGAATGGGCCATAATTTCACCCTGTTGTTACTGTGTCGGATAAGCAACTATAGGAAACATCTGATGGAAGTTGTCAGTGCTAAGGGAAGTTAAAGTAAAGGCAATAGTTCACTATCCTGCTCTTTAAGTTATTATTATTATTATCATTATCATTATTTTGTGTTTAATAAAGACATAAAAAAGTCCACCTGTCCCAGTGCTACTAGCTTAGTTAATTTGTGCTTATTATAGTAATTCTAATGTCTTCACTAACTTTTATGACCGTAAAGTTGTCAATTCATCTGTCCATTCCCTTGAATGTGAAATCTCTTAACCCTCTGGGGTCTAATTCATAATTGGTGATGACTCTAACTCTAACCCTATCCTATCAGAATGTAGAATTCTTATTATTTTCAAAATTGCCACTAATAGAAAAATGGGTAGTACTGTGTTCTCACAGCAAGAGGGTTTCTGGTTTTAACCCAGCTAGGGCTTTTGTGTGTAGAGTTTTCATGTTCTCCTGTGCCTGTAGGGGACTTAGGTAGAAAAAGTTCACAATCTCTAATCTTTGATTGGTTAATGACCATTCACACCCACACTTGCTCAGACAGGGGAGAGAAAGATAGAGTAGCAAGAAGGAGAGAGCGAGAGAGAAAAGGAAAGTGCCACAACACAATGCCACAATCTTCTCAGGAGTAGACATCCCAGCAAATTCACCCCAAGGTCAGACTGTGCAATGCTCAGATAAACTGCAAAGAATCTAAGAGCTACATTTCAGACTCTACAACCCTCAGAATCTACAGGTGGGCAATTATTTTTCCCAAGGGGCCACACGGAAACTGGGACTGCTGTGGAGGGCCAATAAGCTTATAAGGAAAAAAAATTAATATTATGCAGAATTGAGTTCAGCTTATTGGTGCAGCCCTCCACAACAGCCCCAGTTTCTATTATGGCCCCTTGGGAAACTTAATTGCCCACCCCTGCTCTACAGGCTTGTTTGGATGGGTTTCCAGGAGAAAGCTTCTCTCTAAAAAAAAAAAACATGGCAGAACAGCTTAGGTTTGCAAAGTTACATATGAAGAAATGATAAGACTTCTGGAACAATGACTTTGGACAAACAAGGCCAAAGTGTTTGGCCCTGAAGCACAGCACCATGTTTGGCAAAAACCAAAAAAAGTATATCAGCATAAACATCTAATACCAACCGTCAAGCATGGTGGTGGAGGGATGATGATTCTGGCTTGTTTTGCAGCCACAAGACCTGGACATCTTGCAGCCATTGAGTTTACCATGTATACTAAAGTATTCTAGAGTCAAATGTGAGGCCACCTGTCTGACAGCCATCAGACAGATGGCTGAAAAAGAAAAAACTGAAGGTGCTGCAATGGCCTAGTCAAAGTCCAGGCCTCAACCCAGGTGAAATGCTGTGGTGGGACCTTAAGAGAGCTGTACATGAACAAATGGCCACAAACCTCAATGAACTGAAGCAACATTGTAAAGAAGAGTGGGCCAAAATTTCTCCATAACAATGTGAAAAACTGATAAAATCTTACAGAAAACCATTACTTAAAGTTATTGCTCCTAACAGTGATTTTACAACCTAATGAATCATGGGGTGTACTGTTTTTCACATGACTCTACGCAGTCCTGTGCATAGAATCTTTTTCACAGCACTGTATTACAGGAATTCCTTAAGGAAATTTCTTCAAATTTAACACAGATGTTCATATGGAGTGATTAGATTTTGTTGGTTAAAGCTCAAAGTAATTTTGGTACAACAGTTTTAATAGTTTTGTCTATAACTCAAGAAATTGTAAACTAATCAATATTATATTTCACACATAAGTGATTAAACAACAAAGAGATGGCATTTAGTATCTAAAAGGTCAGGAGTCAAGTATGAATAGGTGTGGATGTAAACTGTAAGTAAACTGACAGCATACAGCCACAGCACGGTTATTTGAGTAATTTCACCTATTATTCTGAGGAAGGTTAAAGTCCCATCACTATTATTTTACTAAGTCTGTTCCTATTTTGTTTGGTGTGTATTTTCGATTTATCAGTGCCAACCTTTCCACCTCAGCTAAGTATGAAGTGTATTGTGATCTTTCTGAGGGTAGAAGAGCTATTTTAAAATGTATTATTATTTTCAAAATAAATAATGGCCCTCAATTATACAGACCTTCTATTTCCAAAAGTAGGTCTACAAAAAGTTCAAGAAAGTTCACTACTGTCCTGAAAAAAAGTTTAATTTCAACCAATTTCTTTTAACAAACACACACTGATTAATGTCATAAACATGACCCTTTCTGCTTTGTTGTACCTTTTGGCACTACTGTGTTACAGTTCAGAAACCCTATTACATCTCCTCTTTGGGTTTAATGAGGATATCAGGTTGGAGACCAATAGCTGGCTCCTAATTATGGTCTCATCCAAAGTCTGACTCATGTACCTTTTAGAGAGGATGCACTGAGCTCCTCTGTTTACATGTTATTTCTCTGAAGAACTGAGCTTTCTGTTTTGTCACTGTTGCTATAGAGTTTCAGAGGTCTTGGTTTAATCAAATGAATGAGTCAAACTGTACACATTTCCTCCCTTTCTAATGGTGTCTCTTAATTGAACACTCAAAACCATGCATTCATCATCATTATCTCTGAAGGACATAAACACATTCATTCCATTAGAATGGCTGCCATTCATTACCATTGGTTTAAGGTGCAGCATTACCTGGAAATATCTGTCATATGCCTACAAGCTCGCAACATCAGAAAAGTATTGTGTACATTCCATGTATAACACTGCATTAACAATAAAGCAACAAAGTTGAGTCAGTTTATCAATACTGTAGCCAATATTTCCGGGAAAATATGTAATAAGAAATTATATTTTGTTTGTGGTGACTTAGAGACTTAGAGAAATTATTTGTGAAACAATCTGATCTGTTTATTGATAAATATAAAATATTGGATGAGCATCAGTATGGTTTTCAGAGAAATAGAACTACTACTTATGCTGTAATGGAGATGGTCGAAGAAATAACAGAAGCCATTGAAAATGATGAGTGCTCTGTTGGTATTTATCTTGACCTACAGAAAGCTTTTGATACAGTAGATCATAGTCAGTTATTAAGGAAATTAGAGAAATATGGGATCAGAGGTATAGCCTATATCTGGTTGAAAAGCTACTTAGAAAATAGACAACAGTGTGTGCAAATTAATGACCTTTTGTCTGAATTTAGAAAGGTTCAATATGGGGTACCTGAAGGATCTGTGATTGGTCCAAAACTCTCATACTTTACAATAATGATATTTGTAATATTAGTAAATTGTTAAAAAATTGTTATTTTTGCAGATGATACAAATTTATTTTGTTCTGGGAAAAATTTAAAAGATCTTTTGTATACAATTGAAAGGAGTTAGAAATTCTTAAGTTCTGGTTTGATGTCAATAAATTGTCC
>VUQS01044085.1:0-20721 GCA_015108495.1 Heterochromis multidens
ACTACTCACATAATCAATAGTGGGTTAACGACCACCACTCAAGAGACAGCCCCCACTAGGGTTTAAATACCTGGGACTCCCCACCATTTGGTTTTAGAACTGAAGAAGCCTTTTGGATGAGAGGTCAAACGTCTTTAAACAACTTAAAGAAGTCTGGTCGCCTTCTTTCAAGCTCTTAAGACTGCCTCAGATACAGTTTACAAATGTAGATAAATTTGAAATAAGCTAAATCATCAATAGATATATACTAATGATTTTGAGATTGAATTTCAGCAGATCTTTTGCCCTTTACATGGACTGTTTCCCTGCATGCAACCCAAACATCCTGAAATGTGATCAAAATGGTCTCTAAAAATGGAAACCATAAAGTTTCTGGTACCAAAAATCTGAGCCACCTACAGGAGCTGCTTGGCCATAGAAACCCATGCCATGAAGTTCCCGGCACACCATTTTAGTGTTGATGTTAATGTCAGTGGAGGTTTGGAACTCTGCAGTTACTAAATCAGCAGAGCGTTTGTGAATTTTATGCACTACGTTTGCGACTTTTATGCATGTCAGCACTCAGTGACCCCAGTCTGTAACTTTACTTTGTGGATGACTTGCTGTGGTTCCTAAACACTTCCATTTTGCAATAATACCACTTACAGCTGATCATGGAATATCTAGGAGGGAAGAAATTTCACAAACTGACTTGTTGCAATGGTGACATCCTATTACAGTGCCACACTTGAGTTCAATGACTTCTTCATAATGATCCATTCTTTTACAATTGTTTGAAAAGGCAGACTGCATGGCTAGGTGCTTGATTTTATACACCTGTGTCAGCAAGACTGAAAACACCTGAACTGAAAGATTAAGAGGTGTGGCCCAATACTTTTGTCCATATGTTTGTAGATGATGCACAATGAGAACCTGACATCTGAGAATAGAAACGCAAAGCTAATTCCACAAAAAGGTTGTAATAAACAAACAATATAATTTTCTGTGGCCACTTGGGGCACCAGAAAATAGCTGCAAACATGACATTGACAAATCATTGAGAACCTCTTATTTATACAACTTATGTTTCTGGACACTTGGCAAATGTAAGTCAAATATTCAGTCTCATTATAGCTCTGTTTGAGGCCGATGCTACCTCCAAAAGCAAATACCTGGCTTTAAAATATAAGCGCAATATCTTTAGCTTCCAAATCTAATTACTCACTTTATCTCTGTTCTTTGGTCATGAGCAAGTGTGTGACGTTTTTTTTCTTTTTTTGATTAAATCCGATAAAGCCAAATAGTATATCTGTGAGTCTGCAAATTGAAACACTGAGTTGAAAGACACTTTAAGGCCAGTTTAAGGTTCATCCCACTGTGTGCCCTTTCTCAGGCAAACAGTCATATCACTCATTGTTTTCTTTTTAGTTTAAAGTAACATTTGACAGTAAAGAGTGGCATGTTGCGAAACTGCACAGGTCACATTAAGGCAAGTGTATGTACAAGCATGGATTTGTAAGAAGACAATTAAGACTTTAAGTACCTGTGAAGCGCTTCTTCCCACTCAGGTCAAACTCGGCTGAGGGGCCTTTGTTAACGGGTCTGATGTGCAGCTCTGGCGTCGGCACCTCTGTGGTGGTGGTAGTGGTGGTGGTTGGTGGCGGGGTGGTCTGGACAAAAAACGTATCTAGGAACAGCACATGTGTCGGTGAGGTTTTGATCGAAATAGATTTATATTATTTACATCCTAGTTTAATAATCTGCTGCTGTGTTTCATTACTCCTTTGTAAGAGTTGCCATGATCTGTGTAATGAGAATGTCAGATTTAATTAATTGAGGGCAGATGTGTGACCCAACACCCAAAGCTGTACTTTTGCTACCCATATTTTCCATATGTGGGGGGTGGGGGTTTGGGGTTGGAGGGAGGGACTTGAGGACAGCAACAGTTTCACAAGTCTCCAAAGCAAACAAATGTGGCGGGTTTCAGTGGCCTTCTTCTTTCATCACATTTTTTTTTTCCTGTGCTGAACCAGTGGGCCTTAGCATTACATCATGGTCCACACACATGCTACCAGCTATGAGGCATGGCAGGGAAATGCTAAGAAAATACTGAAACACTTACTGTGATCTTTCTACCAAACCCAGGAAAGAAAGAAAATATCACATGCAACTGATTCCTTTAGATTTCAAAATTGCTTTAATAAAATAACAAAGTGCAAATGCTAACAGCAACCAAACTCTGCAGCTCTAGCTTGAGTTCAGCTATTACATTACACAACAATGTTAAAACAGCAAGTGCATTGCATTAAATTTAAATCAGGGCATTCTCTTCAGCAAGTCAGTTTACATGCAGTGTGTATCCAGGAAGAAAAGTAATTAAATACAGCATGTAATGGAAAATATCCTGAATCCAAGCAATGAACCGTGACCAAACCAAACAAAAGGAGAAACAAAGAAGAACACAGGCCAGGAAATAGGAAGAGATGGGAATAGCTAGCAAACAGATGCGCTGACAAATAAACAGACAACAAACAAACAGTGCAGTGTAATAGTCAACAAACAATGAGCATACAGTGCAGTTTAGTCGGTCCCAGCCCAGTGTCGGTATGAAGGTCCGAAGCCAAACTCAGCCAATACCTTTCTTAAGAGCTAAAGCATCAGGCACCATGGTCACTGTAACCATGAAGTCCATTTCCATTCCTGAGGAGTCCTCTGTCAGAGAAGTAGAACAAGCTATAGCATCAATCTCACATTTCATTTTAGGTTATAATGCAACACAAACAAGAGTTTCATCCTCATCATCATTATTACTAATATTATTTGATAATGGCAATTCTATGATTGTAATACTGTAATTGCAAATTTGATCGTCTAGTACAGTATCTTTGGTATAGTTTGAGTATTTTCAAATTACACTGTGTGCATCTATATAATTTCCTCTTTTGTGTTTATGCATGTGTCTAAGTGTGTTTCTTTGATTTTGTTTGTGTAGTAACATTAATGCAACGCACAACTAACGGTTCATAGTGTGTTTAAAACAGCAGGACTCTGGCTATAGTCAGCCTCCAGACTTACATGTGGTTTCTGTGGTCTCACATAGACACCCACACACATATATACATCTAGACTCACAAACTGACCCAAACACACATTTATATACGCAGTTATAGAGTTAAAGGACTCTGTGGGTGCAGACAAGAAGCACTGTTGGCCTTGGGCTAGATGGATGTGACAAATAATACAACTGAGAGATTTAGTGAACTCATACTTTTTTATGTGAACATGCTGGGTCTGAACTTGATTTCAGTTCTGTGGAAAAGCTATTAAGTAAACAATAATGTATGTAGGTGTACAGCAGTATATTATTTTATTCCTGCTGTACATATTTCTGTTTTGATAAGCCTTTTATGATAATGTCTGCAGCATATGAATTTTCAGTTAAAAACCTACCTTCTGGATAACAGTCCAAAATTCCATCTGGGTCCAGAACTGGATAACCATATTCATCTGCTTTGGAGAAGGTCCCAGGTGGACAAGTTGGGTATGGAAATCCAGTGGTAAACTCCTCTGTGGTCCATTCAGCGGTGGTGGGTTCAGGTGTGGTAGTAGGTGCCATGGTAGTAGTAGTGGTGGTGGTGGTGGTGGTGGTGGTGGTGGTGGTCGTGGTCCTGAGGCGAGGCCGGTCCAAACCAAGTATGGGTTTCCCTCCAACCATGAGGACCTTGTCTTTAGGGTTGATCACAGGTTGGCTATCTCTACCGTGGCCAAACAGCGCAATACCATCCTGGTTTACCAATGGACTGCCCATGTGATCTGGTGGTGGGTGAATGGGTTGAAATTAAGCTGAATATTAATGACTGTCTTAGACAAAAACCAGATTTGCTCCTAAAATGCATAAAAGTGCTGAACAGTAAAGTTTCTGTTGTAACACAAAAGATTCATCTTGTAAATATTAAAAAACAAAAACTATGGAAGTATGCTCTTCTATAGCTGTTCTGTTTTTAAGTTGCATGTAGACAGCTGAGAATGGGCAAAATTTCTAAAGCACTTGCAGTCGATATTTCATTAAGTAGTTAGGGCCACAAAGACACAGTTCTTGTAGTTTTGCATCTGTAATAATAATAATAATAATAATAATAATGATATCTCACAGATGCCTCTCTGATTGTAGACCTTGATATTGGTACGCCTACCTGCTTCCTGCATTATGTCTGCTTCATTTGTCATGAGATATCAAGGGAACAAGTCTCACCTGGCCATGAAACTTCTTGTCAGTCAATTGGACTGATAAAATAGGGAACTGTGTATAAAAATGTATAAAAATGGCTGTAATTCTTAAACAATTAATGCAAAATATTTGTAAAACCCAGTGAATTGAAGCTGGAGGTCTGCACTCCAATCACATCTTGATTGTTTGATTTAAAATTCACTATGGCAGTGTACAAAGGCCAAAATACAAAAGTTGTGTCTGTGTCCAATGAATTATGGACCTAACTGCACATTTTTATATAATGTCTAAGCTGTAGATGTTTAAGATAAGAATGTTTAAGTATTTCACCAAAAATAGTGCGTCCATCCTCTCCGAGTACCACTCTTTTGGGTTTGCCCTGGGAGTCCTGGAGAACTTTTCCATCCCCATTCATAAGAATCCCCTGCTCCAAATCTACCACCTAAAGAGAGAAAAATGTTTGCAAAGTTGATGGAGCCTCATGTGAGAACTATGCCTCATCCTGACTGTGATGCTATTCAAAGCGTGTTCTCATAAACAAACTCATTCAGTGAACAGTTTAAGTGGGAACAACTGGTTTGTGGAATGACTTTTTAAAGAGATGAATAAATGAAAGATGACATTTTGGACAATATGCTCTTTCACTTTTTTAAAATTTTTGTAAAATTAATATCAACCACCAGCAATTTATGCTTAAATACAAAGGTGACAAAATCTAACCACAGGCACAGCTCGTGTTTCATCTCATGGACAATATATTTATCTCATCTCTTCTGTACAAAAAACATACTGTGGTTTCATTTTTATGTGCCAGAACATTTTGTGGGAAAGGGTGGTAAACTCCTGGAGTTTAACTACCTTTGTACAGAGCCAAGGTAACTGTGACTCTATTTCCCGTTTTTATGCTAAGTTAATCTAATACTCCCTTGGTTATAGCTTTATTTTTACCATGGATAAATAAGACTCCCAAAATAAAAGTAAATAAACACATTTTCAAATAGTTGTTTCTTAAAATGAATAAACTGCAGTAAAATCTGCAATATTTTATGTTGAAATTAGAACTCAACTGATTATAAGACCAATACCGATAATTGGTCATTTAAAAATCTGATATTCCAATATATCGACTGACTTTTTTTTCTTTTAGACACACGAAATATAAACTTTCCCTAACATTTGTTATGTGTAGTTATTTATTTACTCGTTTATGCTCTGCCTGACTCTGCCTGGATTAGCTGGTTGTTGCATTGCCAAAAGGGAAGTTGCAGAGTGGCCTCTAGTGGACAAACTATGCAAAGTCAACACTCATAACTAAGGACATGCGCGATTAGTCGACTAAACGTTTTAAAGTTGCTGCCCTTACTAGTCAGCGCCAGAAATACGAGGCGGTTAAATTTATTGTTCTTATTTTATTAATGTATAACGGCAGTTACTGTTTCAAAGACATTGCAACACTAACAGATGGCTGTGCCCCACTCTCCCGCTCTCTCCATGAATGGAAGTTGCAAATGAACCAGATGGAAAGTAACTCGCGTGGCTCTGCTGTATTTTGATGTAAAAAATAAATTAATTAATTAAAAATGAAATAAATAAATAACATTTCAACAACATTTATAACACCATTTGATTAATAAGGAGTGTACACATGAAATGTTTGTTTGGCCAATGTTTAACTTCGTGTGCTCAGTATTAAATGTTATCTGAGGATTTTCTGTCTTTTAGACTAGTTGACTACTCTGATTTTTTTTCTCTCCTTTAAAGGACTAGGAAAATTGTTGCTAGTAACATCCCTACTCAAAACATAGTTGAAGGGTGTTTCTCCTGTCTCTTCTTTACTTTTTGCATTTTTATTTATTGATTTATTGTTATAAATGCCGATACTGATAGACTGGAAAGTAGCTAATATTGGACTATAATATTAGCTTGGCAAAAAATCAGCCGGGCTCTAGTCAAAAGAGTAATTATTTAAATAAATTGCAACAATAAGTACTAAATTGGACATGCTTCAGCTCAAAGACTCAGGAACAGATGAAACTAAGGTCAGCGTATTAAACGTAGTTACCCATTTTGTTCCGTCTGGTCCAGTGATAAACCTTTGACCAGTGGCCTTGCTGGTTCCATGAGAGGAAGAGGACTCTTTATCATTTGTTGCTGTCAGATTGGGTCGTCCATTTTTACCTGATGATTACAAAATATAAGCAGAGTCATCATCTCATAAAATTATTTAAAGTCACAGAATCATGTTTTGTAATTAATTTAAACAAATTATTGTTCAAGCAGATTCTTTTGAGTAAAACATATGTCAGCAACTTTAAATCACGTGCATATACAAATTGACATTACCATTTCCATTGCCAGGTTTGATTCCTCTGCCATTATTTTGTTTCCCTCTGATGGAATAGCGAGGCCTACTCCCATTGTTCCTAAAGTTGTCTCTAGATGAAGATGAAGATGATGAGGATGATGTAGACTGGGAGTTGCCTCCAATCAATCCCCCTGTCCTTGTCACTGTAGTGCCACTGCTAATGTCACGATCTGAGGTCAGCACTGGTTGGGGTAAATTTGAGGAAGAAGCAAAATCAGATGATGATGATGAGGTAGAGTCAGATGTTGAAGAACCCAGCCTAGAGTTCTGTGCTGGTTGTAGTCTTATGGGAAGCCTAGACCCACCAAACTTTCTGTTTGGTAGGAGAGGAGAGCGAACCCTTCCATTCACCCCTACGCCAGGTCGACGATGAGTTGGAGGGACTCCAGAGGAAGTGCCAGGTCTGGTCCTGGATGAAGTTTCTCCTGTATCCACATTCACATTATCTTCTGTATTTTTGTGGGGTTCTGCTGGAGTGATAGAAGGCTTATTTTGGGCTGCTATAGGATCTGCAACTTTATCATTTTTCCCATTGATTTCTCCGCTCTTCTCACTGGGATAATCCTCATTGCTCGTTTTTTCATTGGTAATTTCTCTATGGCTGGGCTCACTGGAGTCTCTGCGTCCACTTAAGGAAAGATGAGGATCAGAATCTGAAGACGTGGATGGTGAAGAGGAAGATGATGAAGATGAGGTAGTTGGGTTTCTAGTGCCACTAGATCCTATATTTTGATTGGTCAGTGAAGGTTTAACTGAACTTGCTCTAAAACCATTCTTTAGTGAGTCATGAGTAGAAGGAGTACTTGGATCTTCACTGGTCTCCTGTACTGAGGGCACTCCAGCAGCACCTGTAGCACCTGAGACCCTAGTAGTCGTCCCCCTCAAAACTGGTCTGCCAGCCCCAACAGAAGATGATACCCTGGTCAAAGGAACTCTACCATCTTGTCTCGCAGATGATATCCTTGTACCTGAACTGAATCTGCCTGGGTAACGACTAGCTAGCCAAGGGAATCTTTCAGCAAATGAAGTGCTGATTCTGGTACGAGAAACTGTGGGTTTTTCATTAGTTCCTTCATCTTTTTCCTCGTCCTTTTTCATCGGCTTCTCTGTGGGTTGTGTTCTCGTAGTTAAAGTAGGCTCCTCAACTTTGGTTAATTCTCTTTCTGTGTTTTTGTAATTAGTGTCATCATTTCCCTCCACGTTTGATGTGTCTCGCTCAGGTGATGCGTGAGAACTCTGTGAGCTGTGTGTGTCATGTGAACTTGCAGAGCTGTGAGATCCTCTTTGTGAAGTTCTTTGGGATAATCCTGATGCATCTGCAGTGGAAGGGTGGTTTGTGTTTCTCTGTGAAGTGGATGAATTTGTCACTTGCAATGATGTTGAGCCACGAGACCTAGATTCTAATGTGGAGCGTGACTTGTCAAAATTATATGAATCTAAGGTGTCTTGGCTGTTGGAAGTGCTCCCTAAATTTGTCTTTGATGTTGACGGATTGAAAGTACTTGACTTTTCGTGGTTTTGAGTCTTTTCAGGTAAAGTGACCTGTGATGTTGCTGAGCTATGTATGCTTGAAGTTACTTGACTCTGAGTTCTGCTGGGAGAACTCGACTGTGAGGTGACAGCAGGTTTGTAACCATTCAACATTCGGGTTGAATTCCCTCTTAACAAGCTCCCAGGGTATCTTCGACCTAAACCATACCTAGAACCAAACCCAGAGCCACTGGTGCGTCCTGCTGAAGTAGAACCTCTACCTATAGGTGTAACGTGTGTCTGCTGTGAATTGTTTAGTTTTGCAAGTGATGTGGAGGGTTTTGCATGTGTTATGCTGGACTTATCATAGATGTTTTTCGACTCTGGATATGTGAGAGCTACATAGTCCTTTCTGCTTGCTGCAGATTCTTGAATAACTGAGGAAGAGGACAATGAGGTCGTAGAAGGGGATGATGAGGAAGATGAGGAGGAATTCAAAGAAGTAGAAGAAAAAGAGGAGGTTGGAGAAGAAGAAGAAGAAGACGAAGAAGAAGAAGAAGATGATGATGATGATGATGATGAAGCAGAAGACGATGAAGATGATGATGAAGCAGAAGAGGATGAAGATGAACCAGTGGATAAGGAGGAGGAAGTATCCTTGGATCCTGGTTTTTGATGGACCCTGATCTTAACTGGCCTTCTTTTTGGTGGATTGAGATGACCAGATGCAGGTTTAGTTGGAGAAGGTGTAAAAACTTTGAGGCTGGGGGTTTCAGTAGTCAGGGTCTCATGTTCTTCTTCATCATCAAATTCGGGGGAAACATCATTATCGGGTTCTTTAGGCTCTGGTATAACTTCTATAGTTGTCTCTTCTACTGGAGGTGGCGTTGTGGGTATTTTGTCTTCCTCTTCCTCTTCCTCATTGTCCTTAGCTCTTCTTCTTGTAGAGCCTCTGTTTGCTGCATTCCTGATTGACCCCCTGACAGAAGAGAAGATGCTGTGATATGAGCGTGTCTGGGAAAGTGGACGAAAACGCCTGTTGACAGGCGCAGCAGGGTGTGGCTGGGTTTGTGTGGTTGGTTCTTCTGGTACTTCTGTTGGTTGGAGGTCTGATTCATCACGGTCGGTATCCTGTTTGGAAGGCGGGTGGCCAGTCCTGCGGCTGTCCTTGTTTTTTGAGAACGCTGAGGCCGCACTGGTGCCTGTTAGGAGACAAAAAATGACAATGGCAGTCAAGCTCACATATTCCCTAATGGCTCAATCACAACAGAATAAAAATAGGGCAGCAACCTCCTTGCAACTAGGAGAAATTGGTGGTGGCCCAGTAATTGTAGTAAATTTATTTCCATTCGCAAATGATTACAAGTAGTTGCGGTGACCAACTAGATGCCCAGAGGTCGACCACTTTTGATTGAAATGCGATTGCACAGGTTACCTGGTGGAAGGCAACCTGTCTCCTAACAATCACAGTCTGACTCAGAGTGCAAGACAGATTGGCCAATGTTTGGAAATAACTTTATAACAGCAGACAAATAGCCAACACATTGCAATCAATCTGAGTCAGTCTTTGCAATAGAGGACTCGATTCAACTAGTCGCCAACTGGTTGTATTCTGGGTATATCCCTATAATAAAAGCATGTTTGCCAAGTACCTATGTCAGTTAAATTGCTGTCTGGCAGCAACTACATCACTATTTGTGGAGGAATTTCTGTTTTAAATCTATGAGGTTCTGGCTGACCTCTGAATGTAAGTAGTTAATGTAAATTTCTGATTATTGTGAATTTCTGTGCATGTAGACAGCAACAGAGGGATTTGCAACAGAGGGCAAATATATCAAAGTTAATCACCATATTATTTTAAAAAGGTTGTATATAATCATCAGCTTTACCCCATTCAATCACAAACTGATAGCAGACTAACTCCATCTTTTGCTGTTTTATCACTGTCTTGATGCACCAAAGTTGCTTTGAAGACGTTATCTGACTGCAAGTGGTCACAGACCTGGTCCTAGTCTTTGACGCGACCACTTCAAAAACAACAAAACTGCAAGTTCATTGCTCACGCTTGCAATAATTTTGGTCGTGCTGCAGTCTCCAAATACTGTTTTTCCTAGCGTGACTATAGCATTACAGGATCAAAGGTGCTTACTTCCTGGCATGGCAACACTGAAGGCCTTGCTCTGTGGTCCATGTCCCCTCCTATTGGTGGCTTTAATCTTGAAAATGTAACGGTCTCCAGGTGTGAGGCCATCTATGGTTGCTGTCATGATGCTGCCACGGTATGTCACGCTTTTCATTCCAAAAGGTTTCATGGCAGGGGCATAAGACAAGATGTACTCTATTTGGAAAGAGAGGATGAACAACTGGTTTGGAGAGGTAGTGAGGTCATTCAAGAAAAAATACAGTCTCTCACTGATGCTATTTCAACACGTCTGGAAAGCATTAGTTGTCTTTCTTTAATGGTTCTAACTCTTTGATGTTTTGTAGGACTTGCCCACAGATACTGTGCCTATTATCATTTTGTGTGAAAAATTCATGGCCAATAGAGAACACCAATGTAGGTGGTGTAATCATGGCACAAAAATGAAAACTGGCTACATTTCTTCTTCATGATGATCACACTAATTAAGCACAAAGTGTGTATTTATTTCTTTAAAAAAAACAAAACATTTATTTAAGCTTGACTTTAATTATTCTGGTCTGACCTCTTATCCTCCCATTGGGTTCTTCAGGTGGATCCCATGTTGCTACAACAGCAGTCCCTTTTCCTCTTAATGGCTTGACCTCAAAGTTCTCAGGTGGCCCAGATGGTGCTTGCAAGAGTGGAGAGTAAAAGTGAATGGAAAGACAGGGAAATGAGTAGCAAGAAAGAAACCATAAGCAATAGAAAGTATGAAGGATGAGGAAATTGCTGCTTAAAGCATGTAAAAACAGTAAGGATATTTGTGCCAGAAGGCTTCAACTGAGGAAAATATTTCTGCCATACAGTGTCAGAAATTGCCCCCTGAGATCGTGTATGAAGGAGATCTGAACTGTGAGCCAGGCAGTAAATGTTGACATTCCAATGACCTGCAGATCAGGAGCTGAAATGTGGTATAAAAGCTTCAATAATGGGAGCGCAGCAGCCAAACTTATATATCAAAACGGAGTAATAGGCAGTGAATGTGAAGAGATGTGGTATGAGGATATAAGTTTAAAAGGGTTGTGCAAGAATGAATTGCCTTTTGTAAAAAAATCATTATTCTTTTCATTTTCTAGAAAAAGGTCAGTGGCTTTGACTCTCATTTCTTTCACACAGTCACTGACTCTCATTGCATCAGACACTACAAGATGTCTTGTAAGCATTTCTCAGCATACAGGGTCAATACATACCTGACTCTGGGGTCCTCTGAAAGACGGAGACACTCCACTTGCTGTGATTTTCTCCCTGAGAGATTCTGACAGAGAACTCATACATGCTGTCAGCAGACAGGTTGTCTATCAAAATTCTCCTTTGTGTGTTGTCCTTGTACTCCCAGCGTGCTGACTCACCCTTCTCCCTGTACCTAACTGTGTATGATCTGAGTCGAGAATAAAAGAAAATATTTTATTCCATTGAGAATGATTAGTGTTCATTTTTACTCATTCTCTCTTTATCTTAAATTTTCTTTCTTTCTTCCTTGTTAACTGACAAATACTCTAACACATACTTTAACAGAGCCCACCTGGATGCCCCAGGGGCAACTTTCCCCATCTCGACAGCAGGATCAACCCAGGAGATGAGGACTGATTTAGGAGACATGACCCTGACACTGATGTCCTGGGCCTCATGTTCAGGTGGTACTAGACAACACACAAACACATGAAAACCAAAATGTCTGGGTCCAAACATATTAAAGTCACTGGATATAGGTCATCCTCTGGCTTCTTCTAAACTTTGGCAATGCAGTTTTGCAGAATACAAAGATTGTATATTTACTATGAAAAGAAAGACAGACAGAATGATTCTCTATAAACCTGCAGGTACCTGGTGTGGTTGTTTTGGTTGTGACTGCTCTGTTGGCGGGTGCGCTCTGGCCCTGGGCCTTCTGTGCCTGCAGTGACACCACATGAACGGACTCAGACGCTATGAATAAAAAAGGGATACCAGGCACGGCCAGGGTTTACACTCTGGAAACTAAAGATAGTACAAACAAAATGTATCCTCTTAGCTAAATTATCTTCAATAAGAAACAAACAAACAAATAAGAAGTTAGGATCAGTCAAAATGCCCTCTAGATGTTGCTAGCCTTTTAATCGCTGGTTTGTTTGCTGTTGCTGTAATCTTGCTACAGTAATTTACTGTGTGCTACCTAGCAACTACAGTTGTGATCAAACATTTACATACACTCATCAATGTCATGATAATTTTGGGCTTTTAATCATTTCTGTGAACTGTTCTTTTTCTAGGGTGGAATGATTGTACAGCATACATCTTTAGTGACCTTAAAAAACAAGAATTGGGTGCACAAGTTTAAATGTATTTTGGATTTTCTCTAATCCACACAAGGTCAAAAGTATACATAAAGGCTCAAATATGTACATACATTCACTTAAATCTTTTAATAAGTGGTGCTGAAGGCTCTGAAGTGTCCTATTAATTTTTCATTAGTGATCATTAGATGAGGCTTTCAAACCTAACAACACTGTACCAGCTGTCAAGCATGGTGGTGGTAGCATCATGCTTTAGGGCTGTTTTGCTGCCAGTGGTACTGGTGCATATAAGGTATTGGAAGGAGAACTAGCGCCAAATTCTTCAACTTCACCTCAAATCAACAGCTAGAAGGTTGAAACTTGGACACAGTTGGGTGTTCCAGCAGGACAAAAATCCCAAACACACATCAAAACTGGTTTTGAATGGATAAAGCAGGCTAACATTAAGCTTCTGAAATGGCCCAGACCTCAACCCAATTGAAAATTTGTGGACTATGCTTAAAAACCGGGTATGTGCCAGGAAACCAACCAATTTAAAATTAAATTAAACTCTACCAATTCTCCCAAGAAGAGTGATCAAATCTCCAGCATTATGTCACAAGCTTGTTGATGGCTACCAAAAACATCTGGCTGAGGTGCAACTTGCTAAGAGACATTTAACCAAATATTAGTGGGGTGTATGTATATATCTGACCCTTTGTGGATTAGAGAAAATTTAAAATAAATTCAAACTTGTGCACCTAATTCTTGATTTTTTTAAAAAGTCATTAAAGATGTATGCTATACACTCATTCCACCCTGGAAAAAGAACAGTTCAAAGAAATCATTAAAAGTCCAAAATTACCATGAAATTCATGCCTATGACAAGTGAATGTAAACTTCTGACCACAACTGTACCTTCTAATGCTATCAGGACATGTTCACATCTCTGACTCAGCATCATATTTTACTAAAACCTACATGTAAGGCTTTGTCCATTTCATTTGGTGATTAGTAGTATAAGATATTGACCCTCTTACTTAGTTTGTGTGCAAGTCGGTTTCTCTGATCAGACTGAGGCTTGGCGTGGTGTTGGCGTCTCCTTTCCAGCAGAGGAGCTCCTGCCAAAACTCTCTCAGGCTGCCTGGGACCTGAGGAAGACTGAGGTGCCCTCCTGTGTGTCCTGATATTAGGCACACTTGACGGCTGAGCTTTCCTGTCCATCCTGGTTGCCCGCTTTACAGAGGAGTGATTTCGGGGTGCTGTTGTTTGTGAAGATCTTACTGGACCTGCTATTGGATGATAATAAATTGAAAATGTGCACTGGAGTTCATTTTACCTTTAAAATCCCAGTGTTCATAATCTGTATTTTGTGCTATGTTTGCCTTTGGGGCCTTCTTGAAACTCTATCTTCTATCATGGAAAATGTTTCAACATAACTGTTGCACTCAAGACACATCCGCTCATTGATAAACATATAATTACTTGTCACACTCATCCAACACTGCCTGTAAGCATGGCCAGTTGTCACAGAAGGGAAATGCTGAAGAACTGCATCATGTCCCCTGTCATCTGCTATAACTTCTGGTGTTCTGCTTCCCGCTTCAATCCAACGCTAGTAGTCACACCATCTTGGACAACATCTCAGACACTGACTCAGACAGTCAGACAATCCCCCTCATCTGGCTGCAGTGCTTAGCGATAGCATTTCCAATACAAAAACAAAAAAATATCTGCCCCTCCCTCTTTTTTGTCTTCTTAGGTTCTCTCCGTCTATTCCTCCCTTTTTTATTTCCCATAATCACTTTCAGATGTAAAAGATCTACTTTGTTTCCCATCAGGACAGCTGCGTGCACAGCTGGGTGAGTACTGATAAGTCAGCTGATGTAAAAAGGTAAATGTGATGCATTTCAAAGGTGTAAACAATACTTTGATGTAAACCTTTATCTTCTATTTAACATGTAGGGTGAGCTAACTGAGAATATAGGTGTCTAAGAGAGGCCATTATATCCAAAAGTGGCTTAAAAAGAAAAGAGGTTTTGTGCTTATGGGACAAAAGAGATGCAACACACAATATAAAGACCATGAAGAAAATACATGTGTTTGGGTTTTTTTTAATTCACTTGGATCACTCTGTTTATTACTTAATGTCTGTATCTCCTGTCTATCCTGCCAGCACAGCTGAGTGAACTTCTTCCCTTTGGATTTAGAGAGCACTATTTGTTTAGTAATGCCCCAACCCCTTTCTGAATCCTTGTTTTGCTTTTCCTGTCAGCTTCGCATGTTTTCACATATTTCCAGTAAAGGAACTGTGAAATCAAAATAAAGAATTTGTGTCATGTGCAGTTCAAGTCACAGATTTAATGTTGACAAATGTGTTGGTCTTTCCTACTACACTGTTGTTGATCATAGATTTTAACAAGGCTTAAAAAATAAACTATAAAAACATAAAAGCATACAGTTACATATACAGTCATGTGAAAAAGTAAGTTTTCAAAGGACTCTATATAGTCCTATGAAAAACTAAGTACACCTCATGACTCAGTATCTTGTAGAACCCCGTTTAGCAGCCATAACTTGAAGTAATCATTTTCTGTATGACTTTATCAATATCTCACATCATTGTGGAGGAATTCTGATCTACTTTTCTTTGCAACGTTGATATTTGTTATATATTATCATTGATATTTGTGGGGATTCATTTATGCACAGCTCTCTTAAGATCCCACCACAGCATTTCAATCAGGTTGAGGTCTGGACTTTCATTGGGTCATTGCAACACCTTGATTCTTTTCTTTTTCAGCCATTCTTTTGTAGATTTGCTGTTGTGCTTGGGATCATTGTCCTGTTGCATGACCCAATTTCACCAAAGCTTTAGCTGTCAGACAGATGGCCTCACACTTGACTCTAGAATACTCTATGCTATACAGGGAAGTTCATGGTCAACTCAGTGATTGCAAAGTGGCCAGGTCCTGTGGCTGCAAAACAAGCTCAAGATCATCACCCTCCACCACCGTGCTTTGATAGTTGGTATGAGGTGTTTTTGCTGATATGCTGTGTTTGCTTTTCACTTGATGCGGTGCAGTGCATTATGGACAAATATATCCACTTTGGTCTGGTTTGTCCAAAAAACATTGCTCCAGAAGTCTTGTGGTTTGTTCAGATACTACTTTGTAAAGGTAAACTGTGCTGCCATGTTCTTTTTAGAGAGAAAAGGCTTTCTCCTGGCAACTCTTCCAAACAAGACATACTTGTTCAGTCTTTTTGTAATTGTACTGTCATGAACTTTAACATTAATCATGTTAACTGAGGCCCGTAGAGTCTGAGATGAAGCTCTTGGGTTTTTTGCAGTTTCTCTGAGCATGCACGGTCTGACCTTGGGGTTAATTTGCTGGGATGTCCACACCTGCAAAGATTGGCAGCTGTCTTGAATGTTATCCACTTGTGAATAATCTTTCTCACTGCAGAATGATGGATTTCAAATTGTTTGGAAATGACCTTATAACCCTTATAATCCAAGATTCATGGACAGCCACAACTGCTTCTTTAAGATCACCGTTGCGGTCTTTCCTCAAACAGCACAGACCTGAATGCTCCAGAACAGCAAACTGCCAAAACGTCTGATGTTATAGAGGTGCTCACACTTGCTGATTATCAAGCAGGAGTGGAATTAAGAGGGTAATTAGCAGCCGTGTGCTGCTAATTACCTTCTTAATTCCAGTGGAAGCAGTAAGGGTACACTTTGTTTTTCACAGGACTGACTGTATGAGGTGGGTGAAAGCACAGGTACAATACACAATGCGGTATTTATTTATTTATATTATTAACTTGTTTAAAGGCCTGTTGTTTGAAGTGCTAACTAAAATGACCATGCATTCACATTCATTTCACGTTCATGTATCTATACCTGCACTAACCCAATAAGTGCAAAATACCACAAAAAATAATATTTTAAAGTGTCTCATTCCTGGCTTTTGTATTTTTTGTAAACATTGTTCACCATATGGCAACTAGCCATTACCCTTTGCCAATTCAATCTCATCCCAAGCCATATCCATTTGTTTCTTCTGATACCAAGTATAACTTAAAACAGAAATATCCCCATTTGGTTTTAATCAGTCATCCCTTTTCTCTCTCTCTGGAAAACTGTCACAATGCATAATTTGGCCGAGTTCACAATGCCACGGACCACTAAACCACTGACTTGACAGTGCTCTTAATGCCAGATCCCTTATGTCTTTTCCTGGAAGCTCAGTGGACCGAGGTGCTATGAGGCTTGCCTGCTGACAGACAGACATATCACGGCAACAACAGAGAGCGAGACACCTCAGTGTGTTCAGACTGTGATGCCCAAGAATGTCACTGTTGTGTCCTTGGACGCTCCTCAAAAACTAGCTGAACAAAGCCAGGCTTTTAACCACCGTCTTTGACGTTATGCAACCTCAAAAAAGAAGTCTAAACGTTGCAAACAAATTGGTATGTTTGGGTCTCGTACTTGCTCACTTTACCCACAGTTTAATTTATACAAACAATTCCCAGTCAATGGCAAACTTTTCCTGCCAGCAGAGGTAATCAGTTTAGCCTGTAGTCAAAATATACAACACTAATGCCAATGCCGTTGCCATGTTTATGTATTAGCATACCAGGCTGTTAAGTAATTGTGTACCTTAAGTGACTTTTACATTAGGTGAACAAATTAGTGTTGACCTAAAAGACCCATTGGGGATTGCAGTTGAAAGTTACCAGAAATGACATGGCAGTATTTTAACATTTGATAAATGCCTGTGATTAATTAATAGTCATGTTCAAACCGTGCTATTGTTTGTTTTTTTTTTTACTACTGACGCTCAATAAATGTTAACATGCCAATATACCAGTATCTTTTATTAAATGGTCATACATTGAACTGTTTCACCAAACAAAGAGCAACATTCAGTTTGCACATGTGCTAGTCCATTACCGTTACTTTTATATCTAAAGTAAATGTAAGGTGTTAAAAAACTTCAGGATGGCATAAATTAGATGACAATGTCAATGTGTAAGAAGTGTGCTAGCTGTAGTGCTTTGCTTGGTAGATGCTCAAAAAATGACAGAGACAGCTCCTAAAAGAAAAGCTGCTTAGTATTTGTCATCCGTTAGTTATCAGTTATAGGTAAATGGCATGGAATGGGTTATTAATGATAGTCAATAATTAGATTATTTTATCAAGCTAGCAATAATAAGCTCTCAGTTGATTGTAAATGAGACATCTAGGATTGATAACATTTGTTACTTCTCCTTTTGGCCCTTTCTTTTCACTTGGCTTTATTCTACTTTTCCAGAAGGGTTTTTTTTGTCTCTATTCACCAAAGTAAATCAACAAATATGATTATCCATGTCCCTGGAGCAGCTCTGCCTCAAACAAATAAAACTGAAACTCCAGAGCAGCATTGTGGTTAGCACTGCTGCCTTGCAACAAGAAGGTCCTGGGTTCCCTTGTTGCTTCTCATCCTTTCAGTAGGGAATTTAAATTAGTTTTCTCCACGTCCCCTGCCATGGTTAAGTGGTTTGGAGAGGCTAAATTGTCCACTGGCACAGTATGATGCATGTCTATGTGTGATAGACCAATAAATATTTACATGACATAAGCTTAAATGTCCCATAAGGTTGCACACAAAAAAAGTACAGTGCTGTGCAAAAGTCTTGAGCCACCCCTCATTTCTTTATACTTTGCTAGGAAAATGGGAAATGTTGACAGCGTACAGCAGTACAGTATATAATCGGGAAAAAAAACAAAACAAAACAAAAAAACAGAGTTTGGACGATTCCAGCAAGCCTGAAAGTCAATATTGGTATGACCACCTTTATTCTTCAACATAGACTGAACTCTCTTAGGCAAGCTTTCTTGAAATTTCTTTAAGTAATCCCACACTGCTTCAATAACGTTGAAGTCCGGGCTCTGGGGAGGCCAATCCATGACTGATAGTGTTCCACTGTGTGTTTTTCTGCCTTTTACTGCATTGGCAGTGTGTTTGGGATCATCGCCATGGTAAAAAATAAAGTTGTTGCCAATCAGACACATTCCAGATGGTATTGCATGGTGGCTCAACATCAGATGGTACTTTTCTGTGTTCATAATTCCATCAATTTTGACAAGATCTCCAACACCACTGGCTGAAATGTAGCCCCAAATCATGACAGAGCCTCCACCATGTTTTACAAATGGCTGTAAACACGCACTGTTGTGTCTCTCTCCTGACCTCCTCTGCACATACTGACGATGATTTAAATTAAAAATTTCAAATTTGGATTCATCACTCCATAACACATGTTGCGAGTGATTTTCAGTCCAGTTCTTCTGTAATTTGGCATACCTCAGCCTTTTTTCCTTATTTCCCTTCCTTAAGCATGGCTTCTCGACAGCCACCCTTCCACTGAGACCATTTCTGATGAGGCTTTGGTGTATAGTAGGTGGCTCAACTAAAGGGTCAGATGTATCTCTCGGGTCCTGTGTCAGATCTTTGCTGGATTTTTTTCCTAATTCTTAAGGACATGACTTTCAGATACTGTTCATCTGCTGCAGATAGTTTTTTTAGGCCTGTCACTTCTTCCTTTGTCCTCTACTTGTCTAGTTTTCTCTGATTTTTTAAGGATACACTGCACACCATGCTGAGACATGCAAAATTTTCAGCTAACAGCTCTTTGGGAATCACCTTGTTGGTGCAAAAATACTATTTTATGCCTGTCAGACTGTGTTATCTTTGGCATTTTTCATAGATTCAACTAAAGAAATTGGAACAAATTTGTGACAGGCTGCTAGTAAGAAAATGCCTGAAGACACAATTGAAAATTGGTTCTTTGCTAAGTTGTTTGTTATGTGTAGACACAACACTGGTTCATTCCTTGAGTTAGGAACCATTTTTATGCTTGAATAACTCATAGCTCAGTGTTAAGTGGCTTAACA
Organism: Heterochromis multidens; assembly: GCA_015108495.1. Taxonomy (NCBI): domain Eukaryota; kingdom Metazoa; phylum Chordata; class Actinopteri; order Cichliformes; family Cichlidae; genus Heterochromis; species Heterochromis multidens. The sequence continues at coordinate 19,417 of VUQS01044085.1, forward strand.
AACAAAAAAAACAATCCTCTAAAAAAGGTAGGTACAAGAACTGAAAATTAGTGAAAAAGCAACAAATGACTTTTGCACAGCACTGTAGTAAACAAATAAGTCCCAGAGCACCATATGTTTGCAATACTATCACTACTATTACTATTGCTTACATTATTTTTGACTGACCACACGACAAATGAGTGTTTCCCTCTACTGATCCCATTTGGAAGAAACAATCGAGGGCATAAAGCAAAAGGTGACTATCGCCTGAAGACAGAGAATTCAAGAGTTTCTTTTACATCCACAATGCCTGCTAATAACCAGCAAGTTGCTTCTAAAGGATTTTCACCAAATGATTTGACATACATTATATGGCTCAGATGCACCATTCCTGCATAATGTTGATAATGATGCCCTGAGATCAGGTTTACCTGCTGATAAATTGCTGACAGGTGCACCGCCCAACACAGCAAAGCCATCCAGGTTAACCCATTCAGGGTCTAAAAACAAAAACACAGGATATCTGGATAAATTAACTAGTAAGCAAGCAGTTCATTTTGTAAATAAAAAGAAAAAACAGATTTTCTAAATATTGTTCACATAGTCTATATCATATCATATCAGGTCAACTTTTTTTGTCTTTGTTGCTCTAGTTGCGGCCGACCAGACATATTAATGATGTGGAAGCAAACAGTATGGGGTTATTTATGACAGCTGATGCTGCTCTCATGCTGCTGAGGGAACAACACATGATCTGCAAGGAATTTCTGGAAAGGCAACGCTGAGACTCAGCTCGGTTGCCAGATTTTTGAGATTTATGGTGAACTGCGCTGGAGCTGGAGAGACCACAGTGGCCACCAGAAGTTGTACTGGGCAGCACACAGGAACACAAACACACAGGCATCTGTAGATGCTTCTTTGAAAAAACACAGACAATGCATGACTTCATCAGTTGGCACCACCCTATCCTTCACCACAACCACCACCAGACACACATATGCTGCACACACACACACACACACACCCACACCCACCCACACACACACACCCCACGCACTCACACACCTACACACACCTACACACACTCACACACACACACTCACACACACACACCTACACCTACACACACCTACACACACCTATACCTACACACACACACACACCTACACACACACACCTACACCTACACCTACACACACCTACACACACTCACTCACACACAAACACCTACTCACACACCTACAGCTACACACACCTACAGCTACACACACACCTACACACACACACACACACACTCACACACAAACACCTACTCACACACCT
>VUQS01044085.1:22676-33269 GCA_015108495.1 Heterochromis multidens
GAGAGCAGCAAGCATGAACCAAAACTGCCTAAAAGATCATATAACACTACAAAGAGATTCTCCTTTCAAAGATGCACAGTCATTAATGCACTATTTATTAAAAATATAGCAGCTTTAAATCATAAGCTCCTGATAGTATTTGAAGAATTGCTAAATAGATGGTATGCTATACTCATGATGGTCCCGGCTGTCCCCTGCAGAGGTTTACAGAAGCACTTTTGGTTTAGTATCATCACAAATTCACCTCTCCCAGCTGGATCTTCACTTTTTCACATTTAGACATAATTGCTACTCAGGCCTCCTGAGCTCTGTTATCCAGATGGTCACAGCTGTTCAGGGCCCTTCAGCGTTGTCTCAGCTTAAATGGGACTTTATCATGTGCTGAAAGATCGTCTCATATTCTTTTTTTTTTTGCTGAGTTCAGCCATTGCCACTCTAGCAGCAAGTCTTGAGATAAAGGCTCGTATCACTTTGCGATCTGAGGCATAAAAGAGAATGATAGTGGGGGGGTTTTCCAAGTAAAAAAAAAAAAAAAATCACAGTTGACTCATTATTTCCTCATTAATGCAGTCTTACAGTGGAGTTAGTTTCATCAGCTGTCCATGGCAGTCCCCACTGACACAGGCTGCTTCTAATAAGGCCTTGTATTACATAGGAAGGGATCCCTTCCTCTGTCCAGACATCGCTCCTTGATTTGGCCTCTCAGGAAATTTATGATCCAAGGGCAAAGCAGATATTTCTGATTAAATCAAGACTCCTTCAAAGACAGCAGTTGCACAATTGCTATCCAAGAATAAACACTTTGAGAAACAGCTAAGCAATAGTGGCTGTAACATCATAATCTTACGGAGCGAGGCTTGGTTTCAGGGAGTTGCCATGGGAGACTGGGGCAATAATATAACAGCATTGTCTGTGCTGTGTTTGTGAATGTGAAATGGAAAGACAGACAGAGTATGATTGAGTTAGACAGTGGAAAGTATTAAATATGTGAAGAATGAGGGCAGGGCCTGGGGTCATTATGTCACTGCCTTTTTTTAATGTTTGTGTGTCTAGAAAGGAGTGGACGAGTGTGTTAGATGGATACAGGATGTGTGGTACACATGCACCCTCAAAGAGTCACACACAGGCACGCACACACGTGTATGAGCATGTGTAGAAGCATATGCAGCCCTGAGGTCAAATGACTGCTGCAAAACTGTTCTATAAAATACTTGTGCTCAAGCACCTGCAATCTGCTCCACTTTTACAATAACAACTTTTCACCTTGCATCAAAATCCCAGGCCCTGACCTGTCATTCACCCCATAATAGTTTGCTATTAACCTCTAATAAATGTCTCCTTCCACAAACTCCCATCAACAGTAAGACTCGCTAGTGGATGGCCAGACAAAAGTGGCACGGAGATGTCTGCTTTGCTATATATTTTTTTTTATAATTTCAGCACAAGTTTTGCACATGTGTGTTGTGAGTATATGATCCATTTTATGGTACTAAAGACAGTTAAAACTCAAGTCTGAGGTGAAGTCTAGTTGTTCAACTGTATTTAAAAAAAACTGTTACTGCTCAAATAGTTTTGGAAGAGGCGATTGGTTTACTCAAATAACAAAATAAAAGACCGCAAAAAAAAGGAAAGAGAAAAGAGTATTTTTCCTCAAAATAAGTCCTGCAGATAGTTTAGCTTTTGTTTGCCCAGTTTTTTGCTTTATTCAGAGGTTTCTGATGCCACTTAAATAAAATACTATTTAATAAGCAGAACGTTTTCTTGAAAAAATGAACACCAGAGTGCCTTTTCAGAAACAATGTCCCAGTAACTGCTGATAATCAGCAGAGCATGCTGTGAGCAGTTTTTATTGAAAGGCTTTTCTGTTCACAGTGGGTTCTGTGTTTTATACAGAATAAATGAAACACTGATTCTGGAAAGGTGCTGTTTAATATAATTTTTAAATACTGAGAGAGCACCACAAACAAAATTCCAGATATCCAAATTGTACTGGGGTGGAGGCGAAAAATTGCTGTAAATGGTGTAAAATTGTGGAGAAAACCACCCAACTGTTGGCGCTTGTGGTAAGTTGGAAGACATGTCTTTTGCATTTGGGCTCTGTTTAAAAGAATAGCTTTACATGAACAGACAAAAATCTGCAGATTAAATAACAAGACTAAGAAACCTCTTTTACAAGTGTTTACGTGTGCAGGGACTCAAGGGAGTTAAATAACACAATATTTTCGTGCTTTTCTTGTCTTTAGATGTTTTAACCTTTGGCTAGAGCTAGTATCACAAGTGTTTCCACATGGTGTTTAGACACGTGTGTAATATCGGTTTTCTTATCCAAGTCACTGCTGGTTTTTCCCAGAAAGCCACAAGATTACTTTAAATATAATTTTCTTTGATAGTTAATCTTAAGAAAATAAATGGAACTTACATGTTTAAAAGGACTTCAGATGCCTCTGTGAATATACATTCATCTATGTGGGAGGTGTGAAATCTTGCCCAGTGCTACATTATTCTTTTACCAGTTTCAGCACCCCCTCACCTCTGATGTGCAGTAAACTCTCTCCTGCAATCAACTTTGTAATAAAGCCAACACACCAGACTGAGACCATGGCCCCAGATTGTCATTGCCTTCTGACTGCAGTCAGTCATACCAGCACACCAATCATCGAACTGTCTGACTTGATGCAGCCAGTTTATTGTTTTGACTTGAGCTTAATTTGCCACTGAATTGTGACTGGGAACAGATTTTATTTAAAGCAACAGCCTGAAGTGAGTAAGCGCTTAGCTTGGGCAGGTTACATGCATCCGTATGAGACATTTATGGCATATGACATCTACAATCAGAAGCAGGCATTTAATATCTAACAACATATTTAGCTTTTCTGTGCTGGTGCTCACAAGTCGCTTTGCTTTTATAAAAGGATTTTCGAAAATTATTCTAAGCAGTCACTGATGAAGTCTGACACCTTGTGGTTTCAGTTTACTGTCTATCTTCTCGCAGCACACGTACTATGCTCAAATCTACCAAGCTTTGACAGGTGTGTTCGTAGGCCAGGTGGTACTTGTTAAAGCAAGTGGAATGGTGCCTAGAGATGACATCATGACATGAGACATGCCGTTGCTGGCAGGTTTGATATGTAGCCAAGGTGCAGGTGATAAGGGGCATAGGGTCAGGTGATTAAAGATTATGGAAAGCATTAGCAATATTTGAAATATGCGGGGGGGAATAAACAGCTCTCATTAAGCCGCTGTTTTCTTGAAGTAAAAAAGTGAAAGTTATGAAACTCCTCATCTTAGAAGGTTTCGGTGAAATTTGCCATGTAGTCTCCCTTGAAGAATCCTGACATGTGAACTGGAGCAGAGTAATGAAATTCCAGTGGCCTGCAAGGACATGATTCCTTCTTTCTCCTCACTCCCTGTCCCTCGTACTCTCCACACACTTCATGCAAACTCCAAAAGTTGATAGGCAGATTTAGTTTTTATTCCTATTCCCACTGCCCCTGCCTAAGTGTTCAGATATCCCCATGAGCCAATTCATCCTCTTTTGTGAATAATTTGAGAGTGACAGTCTGATGATATGTGAGTGGAGAAAGTTAATGAGTAATACGCTCCCCTCTCTTAACAACTGTTGTCAATATGCCCAAGAGGGAGGCATTTAACTCCAAACTGGTTCAATCTGCTGCAGCAGTGAGCTGTAGTTGCAGTGGCTCCCAGGTGTAAATGTGTGGAAGTGAATAAATGTGAAGCGGGGTGTTGTAGGCGACATGCATGCCTGCTCTGAAAAGGCTTTCAAAACGATGGAAAAGAAAACGACTCAGAGAAAGGAACACAACAAATAGCAGCTGCCTATATTCAGTGAAAGCAATGATCTCATTCACTAAGTGCTTACATTTGAGAGGGAGGCATATAGAAGCCTACAGATCAACTGACAAAATAAGTGGACTGAATAAAATCGGGGGGGGGGGGCTGCCCTTTAAACCCAGCCAAAAGGATTACCTTCCTCCTCTATGAAACTCTTTGGGCTTTATGGCACTTTTGATATTTTGAATGTTTTCGCTGTCTGGAGGATGTTGAATTCTTTCCCTGAAAATTGATTTTACAAACAGCACTTAAGAAACTTCAAAAACATATGTGCTGCTGTGGTTTGCAGTCTCTGTGCTTGTCAAAAATGTGCTGCACATCTGATATATCACTGTGCCTGTCTAGTAAAGTCCTGCCAGCCTTTAAATCAACAAAGACCTCCATACTCATGTGGGTTCAAAATCTGCTTCATTTCACTGTCCTGACTATAGCTGATGGATGATGTGACATCTCAAAGGATGCAGTATCAACTCTTTCACTTCTAGTCACCAATCAAAGTCAATTTTAAAGACATTTATCCCCAAATTGAGTTAAATTAGTCACTAATTTGGGATGACACCACTCACTGTGATTTTCACAGTATTTCATCCAGAAATTTGTCATCATCTTCTAACCATGCATCACAGTTACTTTAGGATGTGGCCACTGAGGAAAGGACTTGTTCCATAACTGCTCGGTCCTGCATCATAGTTTCCCCCCACAAAGTTTCAAGGGTGAAAAATACTGTCGCTCCACATTTTCTATAATAGCTCTCATTTAAACGAAATCCTTCACATCTGATAATGACTCAAACTGCACGCTTGAAATGAAACCAATGAATTAAATCGATGCACTTAATCTGTTTTGTTTTCTGCAAATGGAAATCTGGACACACGCAAATACCTGCACATTCTAGTATTCATTCTGTTTTGTTTTGTTTTGTTTTTAGAATGAACAGCTTCCTTGGAATAAATTTTAAATATCCAATCACAAGCCACGCGAACTCTTTGATCAATTAAAATTTCTGTTTACGAGTGGACGAGAAAGCAGCAGTACCTAGATAATCAGAGAAAACTGGTATCAAACAGCTTGACAATTGGTGCACAACTTGCACCTGCTTTAAAAAAAAGAGCAAATCAATCTTTTACCTGCCCAGCTGCATCCTGGCCCACAAAACGTAAGAAATAGTGCCAAGAGCGTCCTGCTTGTGGCTAAAGCCATGGTGAGTGTGGCGCACTACTGCTGTGGTGCGACGCACCAGCTGGATGCAGAGGGCTGGGACACAACAGCCCTCTTCCCTCCCATCTTCCGATGGGAATGCTGCATTTCGCCGTGAACTGTCTCTTGTTTATATCGGTAAATCGGCACATAAACACATTATTAAATGCATTATTAGTCGATTGTAATTCGAAACAAGTGTTTCCGGGCTGCTTTTCAAATCATAAAACGTTATGAAGCAGAAAAAATATATAGCCAGAGTGCTGTGCTGAGACTTCTACTGCTTTTTTTTTCTAAATGTTTTTTTCTAAAATATCATTGCTCTCATTTTTTAAATGTACACGCTGTTCAGCTAATCATTAATTTCTGGATAAAATACTAAAATAAAATTGAGAAAATGTCTCCCTCTAGAGGGAACGGGGATGATTTCACCCAAAGCTTAAAGGCTGGAAGCAGGTACAGAGATGGAAAAACTGGGAGGAGTTAAGAAGCACTTAATTACATCAGACCTATGGATCCTTCATTTTTACAAACAGACGATATCTACTCATTTTAAGTCTCTATGCAATGATTCTCAAGTTTATTCTATACGACAATTTATGGAAGCTGCGCTCCATCAATCTTATTCTTACAGTCCACCTGATCCACCTCAGGATTAAACCTTTCCATGACACCATCCATGCACCAGGTGTGAGAGAACAAAATTGTGGGCCAAGCAAAATTCAAACACATGATGATCTAATCCGCAGAGACAAAGTTCATAATTACATCAGTTTTCCGAAGAATTAATTTAGCCACTAGATGGAGCAGACTGATGATGTCAGTAAAAGGAGGCACTGAGGAGAAAACTGGAACAAGTTTGTGTATACACTGACCTAGTAATAGTATGCCTTATATCCATTGTTATTTTAGATATAATCTGCACGTTTTACCTGATTTTCTTCTTCAGTGAAGCGAGCATTAAAAAAAAAAAAGAAAAAAAAAAAGCTGTAGGTAATACAAATTCTGTCATGTTGGAGTACACTGATTTATATTCTGTAAAACTGAACAATTAAAATATATTGTTTATTTTTTTCCCCCCATGTGCCCACCACACTGAAGTCAGGAGGATTTTCTGCTCTTGTTTTTATGTGAGAACTTATCAGATTTCCCAGAGATCTTCTGGGTTCTGCTGTAGAGTCTCTTGACCTTTTATGTTATAACAGCAAATTTCCCGTAAGGCCAGCAGCAATATGACAGCAGAAATTACAACTGTTTCAGTGAGCAAGAGTTCCCTCTGCTGGCTAAAGCTCATATCTCTGCTGGAAAACAATTTCAATCATTTGCACATAACTCAATTTATGAATAACTTTGATGTAAACGACATCAAAGTTATTCATCCAGAACCTTGCTAGCACTGGGTAGACCTCCAACCCCCCGTTAAGAAACAGTGGAACAAAAATTCTGATTTTTTTCTTAATTAGAATAATAATAAGATGCAGCTTTGATGTCTGTATTGCTACTGACTGTGGGTCATTTGCACAGATTAAATTGCTTTTTTTTTCAGTATTAGTACTTTATTACTAGTCTCCCGCTCTCTCTCTCTCTCATGCATGAGTCAGTACAAACCACAATACATAATTTAAGCAAAAAATACTTACAGACTGTCACTCATTCACACCAGAGAGAGAGGGCGAGAGAGAGAGATGTTGGATTGCTACTCAGACTGTGCTTCAGCCTATGTGTTAGAAAGGTGTTCTCTCTTGTTATACACACGCCTGAGGCTGTTTATGCCAGGTACTGCCGATTACCCCAAGTGAAGAGACAAGATGTTTATGATACAACAGGCCATCTCACCTTCTCAGTGATTTACTGTATCCACAGAGACTCACTGTCTAATGGGGTTTATATCAATGGGTGTGTGTGTCCCAGTTCTATCATTATTCTCTCTTTACTTTCTTTATAATTTTTCCCATTTGTCAAATTTGTTACATTATGCTGTCAACTGAAGGATTCTTCCATATTTAACCTTGTTTAAAGCACAAGTGATATGTGTTTTATTACAGAATAAAGGATGACATCCTGAGTGGTGTTTCTTCTTTGGGAATCTGCATCTCCCTTATATAAAGATGATGAATTAGTGAACAGTCCCTTTCAGTCTGCTATTGTCTTTGTGTTTTCCATAATTTTCTGAAAGAGGTGACAGGAAAATACATGTATTAGCTGTCTTAGATATTGCCTAAAATTATGTGTTTTAGTTATCTTTTATATCCTATTTTAAACAATTTAGGCTACAGTGATGCAGTTTTATCAGTTTTATAACACAGTATATGTATATTTGTTTGGAAGCCATTCCTAGCAGAGTATTTGACTCTCCTCTGACAGAAGTTATCAAAAACTAAGTGTGCTGAGTGCTGCTCCTGGGATGTTGAGGACCAGAATCATCACAGTGCTGTCACAGGAACTCCTGATGCTTCCAGTGCAACTAGAAAACAGTGGCATTTCTGAAGAAACTCACAGCACACAAGTTTTGGTTTTATGCTGTGAGGAACGCTGTTTGAGCATGTGTAGAGTTCCTCAGCTATTGTTTGTAGAGTTGAACATGTCTAAAATATATTTAATATTTCAATAAATACTAAACATGTCAGACTCCCTTGGTAGGTTTACAGTGATACCAACTCCAATCAATCAATTATTTTTCAAATTCAAAAAGTACAGATGAGTGGAACCCATACCGACCTACCGCCTGATCTTTTCTTGTACCAGATAAATATACGCTCACCTGCCACTTCATTAGATACACCTTGTTAGCGCTGGGTTGGATCTCCTTTTTGCCTTCAGAACTGTCTTAATTCTCCCTGGCATAGATTCAATAAGCTGCTGGAAACATTCCTCGGAGATTTTGGTCTATATTGACATGATAGCATCACACAGTTGCTGCAGATTTGTCGGCTGCACATCCCGTTCCACCACATCCCAAAAGTGCTCTGTTGGATTGAGATCTTGTGACTGTGGAGTGATTGCAGTAATCTCATTGTCATGTTCAAGAAACCAGTTTGAGATTATTTGAGCTTTGTGACACGGCACGTCATCCTGCTGGAAGCAGCCATCAGAAGATGGGTACACTGCAGTGATAAAGGGATGGACATGGTGAGCAACAATACTCAGGTAAGCTGTGGCATTTAAACAATGTCCAGTTGGTATTCAGGGGCCCAAAATGTGACAAGAAAATATCCCCCATACCATTACACCACCACTTGAACTGCTTATACAGGGCAGGATGGATCCATGCTTCCATCGTGTTTACTCCAAATTCTGACCCCAACATCAGGATGTTGCAGCAAAAATCTAGACTCATCAGACCAGGCAATGGTTTTTCCAGTCTTCTGTTGTCCAATTCTGATGAGCCTGATCTGAATTGTAGCCTCAGTTTCCTGTTTTTAGTGGCACACAGTGTGGTCTTCTGTTGCACCAACAACCATGCCACATTCAAAATCACTTAAATCACCTTTCTTCTGATGCTCGGTTTGGACCCTTACCATCTTTACATACCTAAAGGCATTAGTTGCTGCAATGTGATTGGCTGATTAGATACAGGCGTTAAGGAGCGGTTGAACAGGTGTAACTAATAAAGTAGCCGGTGACTGTATATACTGCAGTAGGTTTGAAACCGGTGGTAGGTGAGTCAATATGTTTCTGTTGTTTGAGGCTATCCTGACGCCTCTTCTGCAGGAACTGCTGGTCAAAAGTCAGAAAAGGACACTGCTCATCTCACCCAGATGTTCACCCACAGCTAACCTAAGGGAACAGGGTTTTATAATGCGGGTGTGGCAACACACAGGTTGTAGCATTCAAAGTCTCCAAAATTAGCAACAACATGATTATCTTCGGTTTTTATTGCAAAGCGATAGGCATGAAATACAGTAGCTCTAGGTTCATGGTTAGGAGTTTTTTATGTGCTTCAAACGGCGGCAGCCTTTTTTTTTTTTCTTCACAATTAGAGCATCATCTCGCTGTAGTTGAAGCCCACCCCCGCCCTTCCTGCGCAACGAGCAGAGTAAAACCAAGAGCCAGCTCAGAGATGTTCGATAGACCCAGCAGCCACGGAACACGGAGTAGGAGGAAATGTTAACTGGAGCCTATGATTAATTCTGTTTTTGGTTTCTTTCTTTTAAAGAAACGCACGTACAGTATCCATGTTGCCCGGATAGAAAACGATTTCTGGGTCCACCGACTCCAGCCGCAAAGAAAGGCTCACCTAGAGATCATTAAACGCAGATTGCACCAAATCGATTCAAGTTTTATCTGTGTGGAGTAAAATTACTCCCCCCCCCACCAGACTGGACTAATGATGGCTCTAATGGTTCACCTGAAGACGGTCGCTCACCTGCGAGGGAAAGGTGACAGGATCGCCAAAGTTACATTCAGGGGTGAGGATTTAAAAAAAAAAAATTGTTTTATTCTTCTGTGTGTTGAAGCCGTTGTGTCTGGAAACTGAATCGCGCTGTGTGCTGTGCCCTGATTTGCGCTGTGTAACACAATGTGATGAGACCCAATCAGCCGTCCGGACTGGATAAAAAGTTGGAAGAGAGCGAGAGAAAGAGTTTAGTTGCAGGCAAAACGCAACAATTATTGTATATTACAAATACCGAACTCCGCATTCCAAGCCTCCGAGTCTTGCATTTTACTTGACATGGTGAAATATTTATAAATTACATTGTCTAATTTTTCTGTTGTGATTGTATGATCTAAAACCTTATGACATCATGTTAAGCAGTACAAAAACAGACTGTATTGACATTTCTGTCACGAATGGTGAATGTAAAATCACATCTTTTATATCCAGTCTCTTCTATTTTTTAAGTGTACACCATGGTACTTTCTTGGCATATCTGAAACATTGATTTACTGATTTTCAGTTCAACTTACTAGACCAATGAGGGCAAGAGGCCAGTGTTGACTAAGTTAATGGCATCGGTTACTATAGATGGGGCTAAAGATGGAGCTTTGGGAGTCTTCTATGTCAGATCTTTGGAGTAATGGCCAATCCACTAAAGCTCCTTGGCCTTTTTTAAAAAAAAAAGAAAAGATTTATTTAGCTCCTATAGGGTCAGAATCATACCCATGACCTGCACTGTCTCTCACAGGAGACAAGAAGAAGAAGAAAAAACAGTTGTTAAGATTTCAGATGATTTATTCATATGTTCATCATTTGCTTTCTTTGTGCTGTGTTTGTGAGCAAAATAATATGAGCAAAACTGTGACAGGAAGGAGGAGCAGTGTGTTTTTCAGCACCCTGGACAGTTATCAGTCCACTGACAGGTGCTCAATCCCTGCTGATCTCAGCATCACAATTGGAGAAGACGTCCTGGACAGTTATCAGTCCACTGACAGGTGCTCAATCCCTGCTGATCTCAGCATCACAATTGGAGAAGACGTTACAAGATCACTGCAGCCTCCTTTCCTGTCTGTTTTGCTCTGTGTGTGTGTGTGTGTGTGTGTGTGTGTGTGTGTGTGTGTGTGTGTGTGTGTGTGTGGTTAATGTTTAGTCAATGACTAACATAA